>QWTY01028820.1:0-13130 GCA_008033365.1 Pseudorectes ferrugineus
ACTATAGTGGCCCAGAGTAAGCCAATATCTGGAACTATGTTGCCCTTGTGTGCGGGGACATGGAACTATGTTGCCCCTGTGTGCGGTGACAGTGTCTCCCAGATTTTTCCGCTAAAACTCGCTTAGCTGGAAAGTGGAGAAATCTTACTCTTCTAGACCTGCCATCCCTACTGATGCTGCCCCAGCTCTAGTGTCCCAGCTGGGCTCTCTCTGGCATAAGGCCCCTTAGCAGTAAGAGCACTTACCACCTACTTACCACCCCTACTTACCACCACCCACCCATGTGTAACCTTCACCTAAGGGTTTATTTTCTGCAATTCCTATAAAAGCCCATTGCAAGGTTACGCTTGTGCTCTCACTGCACTTGATGGATGGGCAGGAGAAGAACAGGTTTTAGTCGTGCCTTGAGTAGGACTAGCAGGCTCTGGGAAGGTACAGATAGAAGGGCAGGTGATATTGATGGCCAGGCATGATGTGAGCAATCTGTCTGGGATTTTTCTGTCTGTGTCGCAGAGACTGAGGGCACAACTTGTCCTGGCACACAACCCACATGCACCCATTTAGTTAGAACAGAAGCTTTGATTGCTTGGCACTAAGAATGGGAAGAGAGCCTGTTCAGTCTGAAGTACTCTTGGATGTATCAGTCCAAAGTAAGAGTTCAGTGTTAGAGTAATTTTTTCTAAAAATGGGTCTGGGAGAAGAATTCTTTAGCTCTCCTAATTTCTTTTCCTTCTTGTTGAATGTTCAGTTGTTCTTGCAAACCCTGCTTTCTGGTACAGTTCACACTTTCCTGTACTGCAGTGTGTTTGTCAAATAGGCCATGTTGGGACTTTCAGGCAACAGGTTCTAAGTCCTTGGATCGCCTGTCATAAATGCATGATCACCCACCAAGATAACATGATGTGGAGAACTGCCTAGATCATCAGTGATACTGGAGTTCATATTATCTGGAGATAAGCCTTGAAAATATGTGACTTGGTTTACTTAGCTTTCTCCTCTGTTTTTTGTCTTAATAGCACTTTTCATTGCACCTAGCTTCAGGAATATTTTTGATATTCTCAAATGAGGACGTTATCTGCCCTAGGCCTGCTTAGTAATAGCTGATAGAGACAGGCATTTTTAACACACAGACATTTCGTGCTTAAATGTAAACATTAAATTTTATATTTTCTTTATCACTTCAGAGAAAAAATAGAAGTGTTTTTAGAATAGGAATTTATTAAAACATGTGCCCTGAGGACTCTCATGCTAAGGCTCGCTGTGGTGGATCATCTGTGTGTTTGAATTCTCAAAGATATAGGAGTCTTGTAACCTATCTGGATCCCTCTGAATATTAGTAAAATAACTCACAATATATGAATAGCTGCTTTAACAGTATGGGGTTTTTACATTCTTTGAGATAATAAAACAGGAACATTCTAATTAAGTACCTAAACTCTCATATAAATATATATGTGATGTTCTTATCCATTTTTTTTAAAGCAGCGAACAGGAGGGTCTTCAGTAGCATTGCATTCAGTGGATATTTGGGAGTTGCATTTACAATATTGGTGTTTATTTCCAGTCTCTCACATCCTTAATGAATAGTTTTCCGCTATGCAAATGTTTCTCCTAACCACTTTCCTAATAAAATGCAGAAGATATATGGGGCTTGTTTTCAATCACATTTGTGTTATCTTACACTTGCATCTTTATATGTATAAGAACCAAAACAAGCTACAGAGAAAAGGGCCTCAGAGCATGCAAATTTCATTGCAAAAAATCCTATTGCAATGTCAGTGAAAGACTTGTTAACTACTTAAAAATCAAAACAAAAATCAATACGAAATTTGGATCTTCCAAATTCTTCTCTTGCATTTTTGAAAAATTGTGAATCTGAAATTGCACTGAAGTTTTGTAAAACACTCGTACCAATACATCTTAATTCCACAAAATATACTTTTTCTTTTAAACTTGCACATGTTGTTTACTGAGAAGTTTAATGTAATTTACAGATAAATTTCCTATTTCAAGCTAGAAGTATTAGGCATTTTGTTCCTGATACAAATGATCATTTACTTTACCAGAAATTGGTGTTTCTCATTTAGTCTCCTATCTTGTACAAATCTGTGTGAAGTTATTTACAATCTTCCATACTTCATTAACTGAAATGATTACCTGCAGGCTTCAACTATTTAGTCAACTTTCTCTTGCAGTACACTAATGAATAGATCTACTTAGCATATTGACATTAACTGTCTCTTTCAGAAGAACAGTCTTTATTATATACCACAGGATTTTAATTATTTTTTTATTTTCTTTATAAGTGACTCTTGCACAAGATTATGATTTTTAATTCTCTTTTGCATGCTTAGGCCATATTTTGTTTTCATCCTTTTCTAAAAAGAAGCAGGCACTCTACTGTTGACTCTGTAGTCTGCAGTACTGTATATACTCACTGCAGAGGAAAAACAATTTTTTCCTTGTGCTGAATAGATAGACAAAAAGGACTTTCAATGAAATAGGGCCTTTAATCCATGATATTTGCATGAGTTAAGAAATGTGTTTTTGGTTTGGCTTGATTTTAGGTTTTTTGCAACTGTAAGCTCAAGAACTGCTCTAATTTGTCCCAATGTCCTGTCTCAGGAACTATGGACATTTCTCCTTTCTAATGATGTTTCCCTTATATTCCTTCCATGATTTGTGGCTTCATGACATGACCGAATCTGTAGTGAATAATCTTTTTACAGAGCTATCCAAGTATCTGATCTGCACTCAGTGATTTGCTGCACTTAAGATTCTCCCTAGGGATTTCAGTTTCTAGGATCAGTTCCTGAAAAATGTCTTTAAGAGAGCATACAACTCCTCTCCTGCTGTTGAAGACTGACAGGAAAAAAAAAAAGCCACTGTGCTTGTTAACCATCTCCTTTAGATAAGTATTTCTTCATTTTAATGTCACTTACTGTATTTTCCCAGGTGTATTTAAAAAATTCTCAAACTTTGCCATTAGCTTCCTCTTATTGTTTGTCTTATTAAATACAGTAATCTATGATGTCCATTTTTTGTGATCTCCGTTGCTCTTGATGAATCCATATGTCTGCACAGTTTTACTTTCTCCTTCCTACTCCAGGGCTCATTAAGAATTTCAGTCTGTGCAGTGATTTTAAGGTGAAGGAGATCGGAAGAGAGGCCAGTTGTTTCAGTGCTCAGCAGCAAGCTCTTTATTAAGAGAGGAACAGAGTAAGGCAAAAGCAAGTGCAGTAGTTGCTGCATCATCATACTTCCGTCTTTCACTTTTTAAGTTATCAGTTAATTTCAGATATCATTTCCTCTCACTGGAACAGTACTTTCTCTTACAATGGGAGCAACTCTGGATGTCTATGCAGTTTGTTACTAACTTCCTAGTGGTCACTCAAAACCAGGCATCATCAGAAATCTTTAGATGGAAATTGCAAGCCTGTTGCCCAAATGTTACAAAACTAATGTGTGATTTTTTTTTTTACTCAGAGCTCCATCTTTTTAGTTTACATTTTCTATTTAATGTGTCCTAGCTGGGATAGATGAAAGAGGGGAACTGTATGAAAAATAATTGGACAGTTTAATGTCTTGACCAGTTATTTCTTTCTTTACCTCATGCTAGTATATGACTGATCTAATCTGAGTCATGGCATTTGCATGTCTTAAATTGATGGAAGTAGTGTAGGTTGCACTAGGGTGCACCGGGAGAGGAACCCTAAAAGCCACCTGGGATCCCACAGGGATGTATCTATACGTAGGGAAGAGGCAGTAGGTTGAACCTTTCCTACCAACTCCAGTTCAGTCTCATTTTGGGCTTGAATTAGTCAGCAATGGGGCTCCTGTGCCTACGCCTTGCACTTTCCCACTCTGTAAGAGAACTTCTGGCAGAGCTCCTGCTGACAGGGGCCTTTGTTCTGCTGTCACTGAGATTGAAACCTGCCTATAAACGTGACAAATGTCTCCCAGGCGTCATTCCCCTGGCTTCAATAGAGTTACACAAGGGATGATTTTGGACATTTTCAGCAGTACTTTGTGATTTTAGTACCTGTATGCATACAGTTTGGAGCACGTATTTAATCTGCACAATCAATTTGATAGGCGTCCCAGAAAGATAAGTCACCTTTTGTCAGAATTATTGCTCTGTATGTTCCACAGTTAAGAGACTATTAAATCATTTTCTCTAAAAGCTTAACATTCTCCAACTTTGAGACTTTGCTTCTTTCAAGGAAATATAATGTCTAGTCCAGTATATTGTAATTTTTTTCCTCTTATTTTTTAATAAATTCTTGAGGAACTAAATAATTAATAATGCTGTAGTTGGTTTAGGACCTAAGGCAAATACAGTTCATTAGGCCAAAGTCCAGAAATGCGAAAGTTCTTTTTTTCTTGGAGTGCTGTATTTCAGGGTATTTGTTCGACTGTTGTCTGATATCCACCAGACTTGTGACTAAAATCAAGTGCTGTATCAAGTCCTCTGTATGTGACCAGAGCCAGGAATGAACTAACAATTAAGCAATTAAATGGGTGTTGAGAGCTCCTGTGACTGAGCTTTCTCCTTGCCCTCTCGTAGTTTGCAATATGAATGTACTCAATTATTCAATCACAAAAGCTTTTAAGCTAACTGTGTCTGGATGCAGTCTGCATTTTTAGGTGTATGAAGCCAAGTCTCAGGTTCAGAAATCCTTTCGGCATCCCCTTCTATCATTGAATAGCACTGCCTCAGCTCTGAAAAATAATTTCTGATGCTTCTTGGTCCACCTAGGGGTTGCAGCCAGACTTTTGACACTCTGGAAATTCAGTCTGATTTATGAATGTAAAGATGATAGGCAGTAAAACAAGGCTCAGCAAAGGCTTATTCACTGATACTTTGCCGTTAAAACATACAGACATTTCGTAGTATCCCATATCCTTCTGTTGCTGGCCCTTCAGTGAGTGTGGTGATTGGAGTTTGGGCATAGGAGACCCCTACCAGTCCTTGCTTCCATTGACAGCTGTTGGGCAGCCAGGGGTGCTTGGTCTTGCCTTTACAGAAGGTATCTTTCTTTATTGCCAGCAACATTAAATTTGAGAATGCTCCAAGCAGGTCTATTCATAGTATTCCCCACACAGCCATCTCTACAGCAGATGCTTTTTTGTTGTGGGGTTTTTTTTAAGTTTTTCCTTTTTTCCCAGGAAAGTTTTAGTAGGGAAAGAGCAGTAGTAGCTTTTAGGCTGTTCCATAGCCTTTCCATAAGTGACCAATGTGATTTCCAGGGTAGAGAAAGTGCTTTATATGTTTTCAGGGTTGTATAGGCCTGTAGTGTCAAGGTGGGCCAACACTCCCAAACTAAGATGCAACACATATGAGGAGATCTGTTCTGTAACACTTGTTTCCCTTCCAATCGGTGTCACAACCTCTAAATCACTCTGAGCTGGCTGAAAAGTGAATGTACTTCATCCAGGTACAGGTTGTGACACATCAAAAAATTTATATTTTATTTTGCTTTTAGTGAATTTTTGTTGGAAAACTGCAAAGGAATGGTCCTAGAAACACGATAAAGGACTTAATGCACCATATGCACAAGAAGGCAAAGCTGCTGGAGCAGAATTAAAGGTTTTGTGACCATTAGCAGAAGCAATGCTGACTATTCATTAGGATTCTCCAGCTCACTGGTACACTGCATGGGAACAGTTTATTTTGTATTCTGGGTTTAATTACCACATTAGACCTTAGACCTCTCAGCAAACGAAAGCTTCCTGCCATTCTGACAGCTTATTTGATAGCAATGATTGTTAACCTTGAAGGCACCTTAAATGACATTTGAATAGTGTTTATGGATTTATGCCGCTCATCGTGCTGTTTTGCTCGCTCTCCATTAAACCAAACGAGACACCTCCAGAAGGCTGTATTGATTCTTGACCACAGATCCTGGCTCTGCAGGATACCAGTCTATTCTTCAGAAAGGTCGTGCTCTCTCAGAAGTCTTTTTTTGCAGAAAATACACATTGCACTGCAGCCAAGAGCTATGCAGATGACCACATAACCCAGTTTTAATGAAGGTTACTGTCCTTCTGCTCCTACTACATCAATAGTGCAACACCTTTTAAAAAATGTATGCATACAGGATTTTTTCAAATTCAGCTTTATTAGTCTAACAAGTAGCAGACATATTAAACCTGTTGTCATTTTGTACATGCTTCAGTGAGTTCTACCTGACTTTTAGGAATAGAAACGTCTCACTTGATTTAATGCTTTTTTTTCTGTTGGCCTTTACCTCTGCAAGGCAACACTTCCTCCTATGTCTGTAATCTTTTCCTGTTTGTGTTCTATTTCTTTGTCCTTGAAAGAGAATACTTGGAGAAAATACCACTACACTGATGACTTTTGACTCACCTTACAAAGGAGAAGTGTACCTTTTAAAATTCTTCTGTACTTTGGAGAGGTTTGAAGACTTTTCTGCATTAAATGTGCCCTATAGACATTTGCATCTAGACTTTCTTTACAATTAGAAAGAACTCCATGTTCAAATAAGTGGTTCGTGGAACATATTTTACTATACAGCAACACATAAAAGCAAACAAGGCAGAAGAAAACTGACAATCATATTAATGATAAATACCTTCCTGGATTTTTTAAAAATTTGTCTGTATTCAAAACTACAGACACTTCAGCTTCGTAGCCTCAGCTTTTTCTTCCTGTAAGAGGCACTGCATCACCCATTCAGATGGCTCCTAATGTAGGAGTTTATCATCTAGGATAAACTTAACTTCTCATTTCCACAAAAAGACATGACTTTGAATTCCACTGTAAACTGTCCAAATACTTCTGATGGACATTTCAAAAGACAGGTACATTTTTGGTTTTCTAGGCTATACTTACCAGTCAAGAAAATGATCTCTCCACTTGTACAGCACAGATTCTGCTGCAGGTGTCTAGACAGGTGTCAAATGCTGGACCCCTCAAATCAGGAAGGACATTGAGCTGCTGGAGTGAGTCCAGAGAAGGGCAACGAAGCTGGTGAAGGATCTGGAGGGTAAGACCTATGAGGAGTGACTGAGGGAGCTGGGATTGTTTAAGCTGGAGAAAAGGAGGCTCACGGGAGACCTTATCAAACTCTACAACTACCTGAAAGGAGGTTGTAGCCAGGTGAGAGTCAGCCTCTTCTCCCAGGCAGCCAGTGACAGGATGAGAGGACTTAGACTCCAGCTGTGCTAGGGGAGGGTTATGTTGGACATCAGGAAGAATTTCTTCACAGGAAGGGTGATTGGGCATTGGAATGGGCTGCCCAGGGAGGTGGTGGAGTCATCATCCTTGGAGGTGCTCAAGAAATGACTGGACATGGCACTTAATGCCATGGTCTAGTTGACAAGGTGATATTCACAGGTTGGACTTGATAATCTCACAGTTCTTTTCCAGCCTGATTGATTCTGTGATTCTGTGAATCTGTGATAGTAATAAGAACATACTAGTCCTTAAATGACTTGTCTCAATTGACTATTCAACTTGGTGGTGCCAGTTCAACTATTTGCAGTTGCTGGAATATTATCTAGGGGATTGGAATTTGATGTTGTTACAGGAAAATGGTAGACTGATAACCTCCAAAGACTGGTGAGAAATGAAATGATTTTTAATTGCAACTCCAAGGAGAAAAAAAGCCACTGACTCTCCACTGCTGCTTAAAATAGGATCAGAGAATGAGTAGCAAAACCCAGGATGTTGAAGTTTGATCTTCAGAACGACTGCCAGCTCTTGACTTCTGCCTTTACCATGCATTATCAGTATTTTTAATTATTATATTAATTATAATACTTAGCTGATGGTATTTGAAATACTTTATTTTCTTACAGATGTACCAGCAGGTTTTCAACTACTGTGCAGCAGTGGGCTACACGTTGGTCTGCTGAAATTTTCTGAAAACTGTTGCTAAAGCAGTATCTTGGAAAAGATCTTCTGTGGATGGTGGGGCTTGTTTACTGTAGCATTTCAGAGCCACCATGGGCATATTGCAGTTCTCTACTAGCAATCAGGGACCTCTGTGACCTTTTATTTGTGTTTATCAAGCTAAGTCCTGAAGTTTTGGTGTAAAGCAGCTATCAAGAATGAAGGCAATGAACAGAACTGTGTGGGTGTTGATGCATAAAAAGAAAAAGTTGTCTACTAGGCAAAAGGAGACAGAAAAGCATTTTCTAGAACATGTTCAGGTTAGTTTTCTTATTTTGATGTTGTAGTCAAACAAAAGAACTTAAAAAAAAAGATGCTTCAATGCTGAATACACAAGTTCATGCAGTTTGATGGAACACAGAGCAGGAAACTAGAAAGTTTCTGAAGTTACTTCTTCTTTAAAAAGTTATTCCAAAGAAAATTATTTTTGGACTTCAGTCTTTATATTTTGCATCTGCTATCTATATAAATATATGTTCATTTACTTTGATCCTAATGACATCATTTCCCTATTTATAATAATCTAATGTGATAAGTCCAGTGAATCATGAATTTTATTTCCCCAAGCTGTGGAGTCCTTTGTATATAAACTGAAGCAGTTGCTGATATAAACAGAATAATCAAAGCTACTAATCTGAACATCAGGCCTGAATTAAGGCCATTAAGTAAAATAATGACATTAGAGAGCTGAACTATAATTTACTTTAAATTAAATTAAATTGAAAATGTTAGCATTATTATACTGTGAGAAATTAAATACTTCTACCTTCTAGTTAAGCACAAAAGCTGGTGAATTTTCCTAATTATTTTTTATTGTTATTGTTTTAGGAAAAAATGCAATGCAACATAGGTTTCAAAAAGCAGACATTATAAGTGATTCCTGCCAATTGAATAACATTATTATAAAAAGATGTAGAAAATGGGGAACTGTTACACATTGCAAATTGCTTAAATCAAATAGTCTTAAGAGAAAAATATGTTTTCCTTTTCTGCATAGTGCTACTAATTATGGCCTAAAGTTAACCAGATATGGTTAGAAAATTCCCAATTTTTATTTTTTTAGAAATTGAGCTTATTAGGAAATTCTGAATTTACCTATGAAAGATAATTGAGAAAAATAAAAAATAATTTGGTTATTCTTTTGTGCTTTGGTAAATGAAAATCTTCTCTTTCACTTTTAAACCGTAAAAATATAAATTAAGTTATTAAATAATTATGAAATATAGGAACATATTTCTCTTTCCTCTGGTACTTATTATTCTAACCAAGAATTGCAAGCATTTTTCAACCATATTTCTCAGAATTTTTAAGAAAATTTTAAGATTTCTCAGATATTTGTTTGGGTTCTTTTATACTTTGGGGTGCAGGTAACCACCTAATTTTAATATTAGTGACTGGCTATTTGAAGAAAAAAAAGAGGAAGATTATCAATATGCAGAATTCAGAAACAGGTGTTTTGCTACTAATCCTTCCCAGGTAGTCCCTAGGGATAATGCCAGTGTAGCCAACCTTTTCCATCACTTCTGTGCTTAGAAAAAACAGTGTCAAGAGGATTGATTCTTCTGCTCAGAATTTGGCCATGATGCAGACAAAATGTTTACGTGAGCTGGGGACAAAAATCTGTGGAGATGTTGAGACAAAGGGGCTGTTCAGCTGCTATCACAGCCTGCTTCTGCTTGTCCTGATGACATAGTTCCTTGTTTGAGGCATCCAGTGGTTTATAAAATTCCTCTGGTGTCTCCTTGACTCTTCACAATCCTTTCCAAAAACATATGCAGACTCACACACTGGACATGTCTGAGAATTACAAAAATATCCATATTCAGAAAAAAACACCTCTGTTGATGGCGCCTGTGACAACACATAGAGGCTTGCACCTGGCTTGGTTAAATGACAAGTTAGATTGACAACAAATGCACGGATTTTCTTCTGTTGCTACCCCTACTGCAGTTTATGTTGTGAATCTGCTTCCGGTGTTGCAAATAAAGCTAACGTCACCATATTAAAAGATACAGGTAATACTTAACTGGAAACACTGCACAAATATTCCTGGAAGTGCTGGGTTAACAGTTGGACTTCATGATCTTGGAGGCCTTTTCCAACCTAAAATGATTATATAATTCTGTGATTCTATAACATAAATGTAGTGATTATATCCTGCAAGCAGATAAAGGAAAATTTGCGGAGTTGAGACAGTAGCTCACTATTAATAAATGCTTTATTGAGTTGAATCTCAGTAAGCATGTTTTCTCCTTTGTATGAGGAAGGCAATTGTAATCAGTGAAGGAAGCATTGACTTGCAGTATTGAAGCTACCATGCATTGTATGTAATTAGTAATAAATGTAATATTTAAAAAGATATACATGAGGAAGAAAAAAGGAGTAAGAGAGGTGTAGTAAGTGATGATAATAATTAATAGAAGTATCCTCTTCTAATAATGAAGTATTCAAGTATTGATTATTATGGTATGTTATGAGTTTCTCAGAAGAAACTGAATTTTTCTGGCCAAACAGAAATTAGTCTTCTGATGGAAAAAAAACCCAAAAAACAACAGAAACCCCAAACAAACCAAAACAAAGCAAAGCAAAAAACCCCAAAACCCAAAAAGCACCACACCTTATCTCAAAGAATATTTCATCTATTTATGTATTCATTGGACTTTTGATTAGTCTTTCAGAGGAGAGAAGCAAGCAGGGTCATGATGCTCTGTGCATGCTGTTTCTACACACACCTTGCACATCAAGCAACCCAGAGGCACTGGAGTTTGTGTGCAGTACTTTGTAGTCCTTCAGATTCAACCTGGACATTTAGGAAAGTTGCTGGTGACATTTAGGAGACACAGTTTTTCTGGGATTAGCAGCTGGAGGCCGTGAGGGGTTGGTTCCCTGGGACATGCAACAGACATATAAATGCAAGCAAGTGAATTGAACAGTTGAGTAATATTGAGGAAAAAGAAACACCCTTGAGGTCCAGGAGTGTTCAACTTGTGGCTGACACTGCTTTGGGCGGGAGGTTGGACAGATCTCTGATGTCCCCTTCCAAATTGAATTATCATGGGATCCTATGAAAAGAAGTTAAATTTTACTTTTGCACTGGTTTCTGATTACAGAATATCTAGGGTGGAGATGTTCCTGAGATTTGGATATTAATGTAGAGTTTAAATTCCTAGAGGAGACTGTCCTTCAGCCTGCCTGTCTTATTTTAGTACTCATGTTTATGCATAAGTGAAATTAGTGACTCTGAGATTATGCACGGATTCTACATCACTCAAGTCCCCTCTGCTGGGATACTGAAAGGAATGGTTTGTGCTTTTCCACTGAGACCAGAATTATATGTTACAGTCCTTCCAGTCTCTGTTTGCAAGTCCACCCAGGCACTGCAGAAAACAAGAGCAAGACCTGCCACTGGTCAGCTGTAATGGTTTCCTCTCACTGCTGCAGAAAGTTATCTCAGATAAACAGCTTGCTAACTCTATTTCTTTTAAGTGCCTAGAGGAGGATTGCCGTCGTACAGCTGAAAAACTTCCTGGAAGGAAACGACAATAAACTAAATTGAACTGTGCTCCTATCGTGAAAATACAGCCAATATGAGCAGTCAGATATGCTTAGTTAATTAATCACTGCTTGATGAATGGCCTCGTTCTGTTCATTTCTTTTTAGCTGAGCAATAACTTGGTCAAGAGTAGATTGATATTTTCAAAAACACACACCTGAATTTTCTAATGTCTGTAATTGACTTGCGGCTAAAGTGTAAACGTATTTCTGAAAAAAAAAAAATGACCTCATATCACTGCAAATAATTGAGCCAATAAAAGCAGCAAGAATGCTGCAACTGTAAAAAATTGAAACACAAGATAGTACATTGTGCAAGAAGGCAGTAAAATGTCAGCAGAAACAAATAGTGCATACTTAAGTATTTACAGAGTAGAGATGTTTCACACTCCTGGTCATTTCTGGTGTCAGCAGTTCTGCCAAGGTGTGCACAGAGGGGCTGTGTAGGGATTGCCATGCAGAGATCTCGGGAGGCCAAGCAGATAAGCTGGGTCATTTTAATGCCATGCCCACTGTCTTCAGAGATTCTTTCTCATCACAAGAGAATGGTGGGTTGTGAAATAAGTAGTTGTCATCAGCACTAAAAAGCAAATTTTAAAATGGTACTATGGAAATCTGTGTTTAGTAGTTAATTAATTGTATAGGGGAATATCAAGGAAAAAAAAAACCCCTCTAAACTACTATATTTGAGATTATAGACCTTGCTGAAAACTTTATCATAACTATTTTAAGCTTTTCTCTCAAGTTGTTTATTTAAATAGACTCAGCCTTCAAATATTTTATGGATTAATATTCCTTTTTAGTGACAATTTTTAAGGAAAATGTTATAAGAATTTTTATTTTCATAATGGTACCAGAACTGCCTGTCCAGGATCGTATGGCTTTACTACTATGGGGTAGAAGTCTAAGATACGAGTGCAGTATGATTCTTGTATAATTTTATTTGCTGTTCTAGGAAAATTCATGCAGTGATATAGGACAGATGTGTTTATAAATGACATTCCTGTTTGAACACTCTTGCAAAAGTACAGAAAGTAACATGCCCATTCTAGCAAATGATGGCATTTATTATTGACACCTTATTATTAATCAGACACTTATTTTGAGGTTATATTTTTTGTTTTATTCTAACAAGTAAGCATTCTCATAACATTAGTGATAAAGATATGTCTTTTATTAATTTGAAATAATTAATTGTTAATATAAATCTGTTCTGATGTGCTTCTGGATTTTTCTACACCATAAAAATATATGGAAATAGAAAACTATTTTAACACAGGTAGATAATGAAGAATATCTGTAACTAAGCCAAACTTTCTAGGATGCCTAATTTCTTATTTTTTTAAAATAGGCATTTTGAGCTTAGTGAAAGAATTCATGAATACGGGTCAAAACTGGTGAGCAGTTTTCCTCAAGACATAAAAAAAATTAAAAACCCCTCATTTCCTAAAGTGATCTTGCAGTTCCATATCAAAGTATTTTTACCCACTAATTAATTAACTAATTTACTTCATTAAAAATCTTTACACAGAACTTTTTAGGGAAATCAGTTACACCAGATATTGATTGGAAATGAAAAATGTAGAATAGAATTTTAGTCGTGAAACTGAAGACAAAGCTATCATCATACTGCAACGAAAATTAAGCAGTGCTTGTTTTT
>QWTY01028821.1:0-51744 GCA_008033365.1 Pseudorectes ferrugineus
CCCACCTAGCTGCAACCTCCTTTCAGGTGGTTGTAGAGAGTGATAAGGTCACCCCTGAGCCTCCTCTTCTCCAGGCTAAACACCCCCAGCTCCCTCAGCTGCTCCTCAGCCTTGTGCTCCAGCCCCTTCCCCAGCTCCACTGCCCTTCTCTGGAGTCTCTCCAGCACTTCAATGTCTTTCTTGTAGTGAGGGGCCCAGAACTCGACACAGGATTTGAGGTGTGGCCTCACCAGTGTCAGGTACAGAGAGACACTCACTGCCCTGGTCCTGCTGGCCACACTATTGCTGATCCAGGCCAGGATGCCACTGGCTTTCTTGGCCACATGCTGGCTCATGTTCAGCTGCTGTTGACCAGCACCCCCAGGTCCTTTTCTGCTGGGCAGCTTTCCAGACAGTCTTCCCCCAGCCTGTAGCGCTACACGGGGTCGTTGCGACCTAATATATGTTTTCAAACTCTATTTGACGATGACTTTAGAATACAACTGCAGAGTTCACAGCCAAGCCGCCAGTCTGTCCAGCAGCATCCTTCAATGGCAGCGTACTTCTCCCCGCGCCGAGAGCGGGTGCCGCGGCCGAGGTGCCGCTGCCGCCGGCGGGCGAGCGAGCGAGCGCGGCCAGCGTTAGCCCATGCTGCCACCTCGTGGGGACACACCCGGGACACAGAGGACCTCCTGCTTCAAACACCACCGCGTAAAGCCAAGGAACATCCGTGATGCTCTCTGAGCTGCCAATGGCACGGACACAAGGTGTTCCTTCCTTCCAGGAAAATTACTGCTTTTTTTAGGAATGATTAACCGAGCTGCCGGTTTTGTCTTCAGATGTTCAGAGTGGTGTGAGAAAAACAGAGGGGATGATGTGTATGTTTGTTTATTCTCTCAGATACAGGCTGATAGAGCTATAAAAACCCATCATACATTTGTGATACAAAACATAACTTTTATGTATATTTTTTTAATTCTTTGTAAAGGCTTGGAGAGCAGAATGTGAAGTTTTTTTTTTAATTTTGACAGAAAATTGTAATTTTGAATTTTTGCAGAAAATTGCAACTTGAGCATTTGTTGCTGTTGTTCACCTATTTATTAAATGGAACTAAAACTACAATATAAGCAAGGATGAGCTGTCTTCCCACCAAAGAGCTAATTAGGCCTAATTAGCCTTCTCATAGCTAGTTAGACAATCATGTTCTGCTGGTTTAGACAATTTAGGTTTTTCGACTGCTTTTTAGACAATCATGTTCTGCTGGTTTAAAATCACATTCAGACCGCTAATCAAGGCAAACCTTCCTATCATTTCCCTTTCTCTGCTACATCCACAGCAGGTCTGCCATCACCAATCCTCCATTTTACTCCTCAGCTGTTACTCATTATGTTCTGAAGAAACTGTTTACGAGTTAAATTTTAAGTGGGAATTAACACAGAATAAGGAAGGTTAAGACAACATTTTGGGTGCACAAGCCTGTCCTCACCTTTGAAGCACAGGAAGCAATTTCCACAGCTAAATACATGTTGAGAAAACACCTGAGTCTTCGGTTTCATTGCAAAAAGTGGTTGCAGAATCGGAAAGACAACTGGTATTCACAGAGCAGGAGAAGAGGGTTTAGCTCTTATGGGTCACACAGAGAGATGATTAATTTGTTCCCATCTGAGGAAAATTATTTACAAGGCATGTCAGTTTGAGGATAACTTCTGGGAAGTTCCACCCCTTGCACACAGATCAGGCTCATTCAAGTGCAGATAAACAAAACCAATGCAAACTTGTTTGATTTGGGTGTTTTACCAAAAAGTAGGTGAGGCCCTACTCCATAGAATTGCATAATTTTTCAATTTCACTGCTCTTTTCCGCATGCTTTCTTCCTCATTACCCTTGAAATTCTTCTCCTGCCCTTTCAGCAGACAGGACTGTAGTCTCTCCTCTTTTGGCTCTTTTCTGCACAAATACTGTTTGCCTTGGCCACACCAACTGCAGTACGCCCTGTTATTAAGAAAACCTTGAGTAAGGTTTGCGTTTCAGCATTCCCTGTGCCCACTATCAGTGGTACGTCCTTCTTGATAAACTTTGGTTACCTCCCCCTGGGTCTGAGCATGTCAAGCCCAAAACCTTAACAGGGCAATTCTACCAACAAGTAACTTCTCTTTTTAACACCTGAATATCAGCAGGGGAAAATCAATGTATTTTTAATTTTAAAACTTAACTGTATTTCACTAGAGGTGATTAAACAGACAGCTGGAGAGTATCATGGTACATTTGTGACAGCCAAAACACAAGTGGCAAAACACTGCAGAAACATCTCTTACTTCTTCTGCAGGTAATGAGAATGCATGTAGAATAAAGTAACCCCAATGCATAGACTTAATGGCTTCTAGTCCAGTATTCTGGTTTTGGCTGGGGTAGAGCTAATTTCCTTGACAGTGGCAGGTACTGGGCTGTGTTTTGTATTTGTGCTGAACAGAGTGCTGATAATATAGAGATGTTTTTGTTATTGCTGAGCAGGGCTTGCACAGAGCCAAGGCCTTTTCTGCTTTTGTACTGCCAGGCTGGGGAGGGGGCTGGGGGTGCACCAGAGGTTGGGAGGAGACACAGCCAGAAAAGGTGACCCCAACTGGCCAAAGGGATATTCCAGACCATCTGACATCCTGCTCAGTTTATAAATTGGGGGCAAGAAGGAGGAAGGGGGGATGTTTGCAGTGATGGCATTTGTCTTCCCAAGTAACCATTGCATGTGATGGGGCCCTGCTCTCCTGAGGATGGCTGAACACCTGCCTGCCCATGGGAAGCAGTGAATTAATCCCTTGTTTTGCTTTGTTTACGTGCGTGGCTTTTGCTTTCTCTATTAAATTGTCTTAACATCAACGCACGGCTTTTCTACCTTTTACTCTCCCGATTTTCTCCCCGATACCACTGGTGGGGTAGCGAGTGAGGGTGTGCGTGGGGTTTGACTGCTAGCCGGTGTTACACCACCAGACCCAGAAAACACACTCCCTTTACAGCCAGGCCTGTGCTCCCACGGCGCAGGGACCCGGCCGGGCACGGCCGCCCCGCCCCTGGCGCCTGCCCGCGATTGGCTGCGGCCGCCTCCAAAGGCGCCCCGGGCCGGCGGCCATTTTGGCGCGCGAGGGGCTGCGTGAGGCGGCGCGAGGAGCAGGCGCGGTCGGCGAGCGGCAGCCGCGCCCCGGACCCGCGGCAGCGGAGCGGCCCTGCGCCCGCCGGCACCGGAGCGCTGCGGGGAAAGGGCACCTCTCGGGCAGTAGCCAAAACAAAAAATCAAAACCCAACCCACGGAAGGTGGTGAGGGCCGCAGCAGTCCTTAAGGAATGGAGTCGCGGGCAGTATATGTGGGGGGAATTGCAGACAGGGCGTGATCCTACAGTATGGAGATAACTGCAGTAAGGAGGAATCACGTTATTGAGGATACGTGATCAGAAGGGAGGTTTGAAGACCGGTAGTGGTAGGTGGGTCGGGGTGGAGCAGCTGAGCAGTGCAGAGCAGGCCGCTGGTTTATTGCATTTAGATTTGCTTTTCAAGGAAGAAACAGGTGTATGCTTTATATGATTCTTGTGTCTGTCCCTTTCATTTTGCTATTCGCAAAGTGGTGCGAACCTGTAGTATTGGCTCGAGTGATGAGCTGTGCTGTGTTGTAAAGAATTTGTCACTTTTTTTTTTCTTTTTTTTTTTTTTAAGGTCGGGTGCCATGAGTGGAAAGGAAGAGTTTTCCTTGTTGGATGGTAGTAATAAAGAACTTCCCAGAAGTAGAATGAAAGGTGTGAGGTATGTGAATTTTGAGATGGTGGCTTTAATATTTTTAAGGTCTGACAGCACAATTACCAAGAAATAGAATTGAGAAAATGTAGGAAGTAGTGTTTGTATTCTGCAGTGTTGCAAGTGAGTCTGGTTTTATGTATTAGGTAAGTAAAATATGCAGGTTGTGAAAAGTTTCAGTATTTGAAGTAGGTTCATGGAAAGAGACATTTTAAATGCAATTTGGTATGCTATCAGATACTGTATCATATTGGTCTGTATGTATTTTTTACAAGTTAGCACTGTTGATTTATTCAATACATTTTAAATAACTGGAATGATTGTGATTAAAACCGATTACATAACAATTTATTCGTGCTGGTTCTAGTTACCTGAAATACTGCATACCTAAAAGCTGTATTATCACCTTTATGTATGATGAATTTAGTGTCACAGAGCTAAAGTACTTCTCCAGTTAGGAGAAGGTAACAAATTTTTTGTGGTGTGTTTTGTTAACTGCAGCTTCTTCATAATGTCATTTGATAAAAGTGGATGAGCGTAGTTCTAAGAGAGCTGGAAGTCAGAATTAGTTTCTTACTAATATTCCTGATGATCCTAAACCTTTACTTTTACTTCTGAAGGCAACCTCCTAAGCTACTAGAAGAGCATTTTACAGAACCAAATCATAGAAATGGTGATTTGTGTCATATGTCAAAAGCTCTCAGTTCAGAAGGTAAGGCTTTGGGATCTTTTATTTCCAGTAGTTTTATTGTGTGCGCTATTCACTGTTAATTTTTATTTCATATTGTCTGTTAAGGACAGTAGATGGACTCCTAGATTTGATTAACACATTGTTTGTTTACTACTTACCCAGTAGTTAGCAAGAACAATCAATACCTTTTGATTCCTCTCCTGCTGTTTTTCTTGACAAAGTGATTGACAAGTTTGTTCTAAAAGAAATCTCATTTTTCTGGGGTTTTTCTGCAGGAGTAACTTTTTCCAAGAGTTGAAAAATTGTATGGGATGCATAGTATTTATGGATGTTTATGAAACAATTTTCTCCTGTACTTAATGATGCTTTTTGAATGTGTGGGTTTTTTTGCCTTTTTGCCTTTCATATGTTTATCCTGTACTGAATGTAGCAGCAGCATAATATAGCTAATGATAATAGATAATGCCCTAATCAGTACACACCAGTCAGTCTTTGTAATTTCCAAGTAAGTTTTATATCTGTTTATCTGGACTTCTAGTTCTTAAATCCTCTCATTAAAAAAAGTCAGGGTTCTAATTCCTGTTGACTTGATGAATACTGTTTAGAAGACTACACCGCTGATCGTGTATTCCTATTGCCTCATGGATTAGGACGCTCTACAGGAGTGGTTTTTTCTATGCTTGCTTTTACAGTGTTGCATGGTGATGGGAAGGATGAAGACACTGATTTGTTTTGTTTCTCTTCTCCAGAAGTAAGTTGATCTAAAGCTTTCAGGTCAGTAGTCACTGTGGTGGTGTGAAGTAGCAATATTATAAGATCTTGTGCATTTTCATTGAGAGTGATTAAAGCAGGCTCAAGTCCCCTCTGAGCTCAGGGCCTGTGCTTTATGACCACCTACATCCCCAGCAAGTGCTTGCTAGCATTTCTCATTACACAGTGTTGCTGTGTAGTGCATGTCAGATGTCCAAAGCCTGAGTTTAGGAAGGTGTATTTTTACAATTCTCATTAGTGCCCCGTGTTGCCAGATCTGTTCCACCCTCTTGTGTGCACACAATGCGCAAGAAAGCGACTCATAAACATGTACATTTTTTCTCAGCTCCCACATGAAGACTAAAAGATATGAAAAAAAACAACTTCACTTTGCCCAGTAGTGCATAAGTTAGGAGTTTTTCTGTTTCTGCATCTAAAAAAATGCCTTGCGTGTGACTCTTCTGTGTTACGACGTGTTAATGCCGTTGTTTTACAGAAATTTATATTTTGGACAAATATGAAATGCCTTTTTTTTCCTCTTATAAAATTCAGATTTAGCATTTATTGCAAAATACAAATGAGTCGGATCTTTGGCATTTAAGCCCTGTGATTAAGCGTTATTGAAAAGGTACATTGTAGAATCTGGTTCAGCAATCCAGTATGTTACAAGGTTTGCATAATAATGGGGAAAATACTAAGTGCAAACAGGAAGTCAGGATTCCTTTTACTAGGAATGCTTTTTATTTGTCACCAAGGTGCACTGATGGCTACAGATATTCTACTTGGAAGCTTTCCTTAGACCTCCCCTTGTACAATTCAACAGCTCTTACTTTGAAGCTTGGTCTAATTGAAATGATGGGCAGGGGTGGGTACTGAAGGTGAAAACAGGTTTATAGAACACCTTTTCCTGGGACTTGGCTGTAACCATGTGTTTGAACTTGCTTTCCTTTTTCCCTCTGAATATAGACCAGAACAAAGTTTAAACTTGGGCTGTGTGGCAGCAGCTCAGAAAGACAAGCAAGGTAAACCTTTATTAAATCTTTTCATGTCTTTAAATGCCAGCCTGGGGGAAGACTTGACCAAGTAAGTGATTCCAGACGTTTTCCTTGGGCTGATTTTTTTTAACGTGTTTTTTAACCTTTTGTTGGTATGAGCGTCTGGTAGTGTGAAAACACATTGAGTATAAATACTGTTTCATTGAGAGGCAGCAAAAAACAAATTGGTTTGACTTGAAAATGTATGAAACTGAAAGTTTTAAGCACTGTGGTAGATGGCTGATAAGGGTTCAGAGGGAGAGAGATTTGCTGAAATGCTAGGCTGTGGTAGGAAGGACTGTGCCTCCTTCCCCTACCACCTGCTGATCCCATTGCACCTTCTGTTTCAATAACCAGTCACAACTATCTAAAGATTAGATGCCAGCAGTATTGTGGTATTGTCAAATCTAAATTACATTCACTTGTTTATTTGCCTAGGCAGTGTGCACCTGAAGGAAGTCTTCAAGTGGGTGTCTTTCCCCCTCCAGTGTTATTGCTGTGGAGAATAATGTTCATGCAAATAAGGGTAGTCCCAGATAATTCTTTCAGATCTGCTTCATAAGGAACCTGTTCTGAAAGGAAGATGTAGGAAATCTATCTTGGGAGTTTGGTGCACGTAACGTGCACTGCTAACTTTGCCCAAAGTGAAATGGAAACTCAAGATTTCATGTATGGCTGTCAGTCTCTGCAGCGGTGTTCTCCACATCCTCTCACGGTTGGTCAGATGCAACAAACTGAGCTCAGGAAGAACAGCACAAGGCTTCCTTCCTGGAGTAAGGCTGGTTTATGCAGACTGCTTTTGTGAGAGTCTAGTCAGCTGTTGCAGAAGAGTAGCTGTGGGTGAACATACAATAGAATTTAAGAGCCTTCTTAACAGGTTGCCACTAAATGGTTTTGGTATCGTTTGTCATGTATTCTAAAGATTTTAACAGCAACAAATGAAAAATGAATCTTGGAATGCTCATAGTCGCGCATTTACTCTCACTGAGGATAAGAATCACTACCAGCTACTGAGGTTTTGTTCAGCCTTGCCAAAATTGTCAAATGAAAAATAGCTACTTTTAAGGGGATTGTAGTAAAAAGGAATTTTTTTTTTAAAAATGGGGCATCTGCTGTATGTGTGAATTCAACTGTTACAAAAATAGGTGTGTGTATGTGTTTAATGATAGATTTTGAAATACTTGTGTGTAAAGTATCTGTAGGAAGTTTGATACTTTATTTAAAATGCACAGGTTTTTACTTTAAAAGTTGTTTGTTTGCAGGCGCTTCAGTCACAATACCAAAGAGAAAAATGTTCAGCACCCGTTTTCTTCCAATGGTGGGCTGAGTGATGGATCAGCTCTAGCTCCATCAGCTGACATGGTGTGTTAACATGGAATTTCCTTATATTCTCACTTGGTTTTGTATATGCATAGTTAATAGCACACTTTGTAAAACACAAAACCCTGCAGCCTTAATGGCTGTGCTATTGTTCTATCTCATCACAGAACTGATGTGCAGCTACAGTGTTGATAAAATAACTTGACAAAATGAGTGCAGCTCAGACCCCCCCAATGAGATCATCAGCTGAAAACTATTGGTTTTATTCAGCTGCTGTGAAATGATGTATTTTGAATTTAGCTTTTCTTAAAAGATTCCCCAGGCTTCACAGCATTTGAGTTGGGGACTTCTTTATTTGTTTTTAAATTCAGGGCATCTGCAAGGCTCATACTCACCTCCTTAAAGCAGTAATTCAGGGCAGCAAGGGTGTTGGACAAATGGATCTCTCTTTAAACATTCTGTTAAATTTCCTAACCTCATCTTTCTGAATGAGGTTTGTGAAGTTTTAGACCAGGAGAACTTAAGTTGTGGATATTTTAAAGTGCCTGGAAAGGAACTATACATCCAGTGCCAGTCATGTTTTCTTCTGTGGAGATCGTCCTGTACACTGACCTTGAAAAAATCAGAACTTGCAAATGTCTGATGTGGTTTCTTAGGTAGTTTTGTTACAGCGCCCATTAAAGTTTGAAAATGGTTTTCTAGTATCAGTGTAATTCTGGGAGCTAGCTACATTTTTGGGGGGTTTTTCCCCAAGTGATATTCCTAAATATTTTACTTTTGTTCTAGGCTGCAGTGTTCCCATTCTTCAATCTTCCATGTTTTCTTTTCTCTGTATTAGTAACTTTATTTTGCTTTTTTTTCCTGTACTGTTTTGATTTGGCTTTTGTATGTGAGTATGCAATTAAATTGTTTAAAAAAACAAATTTAGAATCTGTTTCAGAAATGCTACAGTGTAAATGTTCTCAGTGAAATTCAGGTGAGCCAAGGATTTTGTGCCTGATGGCCTCTATGGAGCTGCTCAGAGTCTTGACACAGCTCATCAGTCACCCACATCAAATGCCTCTGTCAAAATGGCAGATGGTTATAGATGATCTTGTCTTTTAGTTGTGCAAGCAACTTTTGTGTTTATTGGCAAACCTTTCCTCAGGAGAACAGCACTGGGCAAGATATTGATGAAGCTTTGGGCATAGCTGTTAGTAACCTTGGCCACTTCCATGATGCAAGCAAGGTGGGTGAAAATCAGTTCAATTAATCATGAAATATTAAATCCTCTCCTAGAATTGAGGGGTTTTGTTACGAGTAGTCACATATTAACACACTGTTTAAATGTGCTTTTTCCTACCTTTGTTTTGATACCTGTTTTGTCCTTCAACTGTTCATGTTATTTCTGTGAATATACAGTATTAAAGTCTAGGCTACAGCCTGAGAAGTAGTCTGCAAAGGAGTACGTGAGCCTGTGCATAATTTAAAGTTAATAGGTCAATACATACATTTAGCAGAACCATGTGCAAGCCAGTCTTTAAGCACTAAGTTTGTGTTTCCTTGGATCAGGATAAAATTCATCTCTAGCTGAAACAAGCAAACTTGGTTTTGCTCTAGCAAGTACTCTAACTTTTTAATTCTGATGTGCCTCTTTCTGCATTTAAAGGCAGAAAAGATGTTATGTGGGCAACAGAAGTAAAAAATGCAACAGAATATGCAAAAAAATGTGAATCAAATAATACATTTATATGCACAGTATAAAACATAGGAAGAATCCTAAAATACTGGATAATGCTCTTAATAGGTTTTATTGAGGAACTTTTTATCAGTGATAATTATTTAATTTAAACTTTAACTCTTCTTAAATGTGCTGTAGGAAAGCTTGCCAGTTTTGTCTTTGCCGTCTATTTGCATTTTACTTGTAAGATACACAGTATAGAAGTATTTAATACTTCAAAAACTTAGTTCTGTTGCGTATGGCATGAAGGGTCATTGAGGCCTGTTCTCCATTCCCTTTTAACTTGTTCTGTTGCAGTGGCCAGTCTTTCTGTTAAGCAAAGCTGTGTTGAATTCCTAATTCGTAAACTAATAGCATCTTGTAAAAACCTCCCATTTCAGCAGTTATAATATAATAACTCATGGGTACAACTGTGGTCTTGCAACAGCTTTTCAACAAAGACTGAGAATTGCCAAAACAGTATTGCACTATTGAGATTTTTTTCCATAGTCCCTTTATTGAATGCAACTACAGTGACAAAACTGATGCTTAGCCAGAGGAAGAATTTTTTTGTATTTTCCCTTTATGCTCACAATGAGTTTTAAAAAACAGTGGAAGTCTCAGCATGCTGGTTATCTGTGTACGGTGCTATGTTTGAATGTCAAGTAAGGAAAGTGAGACAGTGGGCCCAGGATCTGTTTCTTGCCTCATATACCTAAAGGCTTCAGGTGAGGAGGATTCAAACAGTGCCAGCTGACTTCAAGTTAGAGAAGATAAAGGGTTATAATGAGCTATAAGTGATTTAGTGTCACTCTATCTGCTGGAGTATCCATCACTGCTGTACTGTTCATTGCTTCTGTTCTGAATTTTAAAAGAAGTAGTATTTTGAGAATAATAAAATAATAATGAAATAATGCATGTTTATTCACACTGAACAAAATAGGTGCTGGACTGCTTGGAGTTGAAAATAAAGCATAAAAAAGACAAAGTTACAGAAGCTGCAGATAGAACACTTGATGAACTTATTACTCTTCTGTCAAGGTAGTAATCTAGTTTTGTAGTATGGCATGGGTGAGTTACTTTTATCAAGAACCTCTTTCTAATTCAGGTGAAAGATTAAAATTTTTTAGAATTTTCCCATAGCATTATTTTATGGTACCTGTCTGTCATTTTTGCCCTTTCATTGTGGCATCTTGGAGCTGATGTGCATGCTTGGAAACCACTAGCTTTTGTTGCCTCTGCTCTTAAAAAATAAGAAAAACTAGTCATAATGTTAGTTTTCTGAAAAAGCTCAATTTTGAGGTTTTTTAATACTGTTATTAGTGGATGATAAATTTTAACAGCAGGAATAGCAGGGGTTTTTTAATTGACTTCCTGCACATTTTTAAGGTGATAGAAGCCCAAGGACACTTCATTTCTTGATTTTTCACAAGTATTTATATCTTCAGATTGAAGGGAGAGAGGTGTTAAAGCTCAGGTTTCCAGAAGAGCTTCTGAGAGGGTGGGTCTTGGATCTTATCGTAGTAGAATGAATTGTAAAATCCAACCATTTATTTTTCAGTTGGATGTGTTTGGAAACATCAGGAGGCTTAAATGGAAGAGTGCTCATAATACTTAATTAATAAAAGTCTTTTCAGTGTGAACTCTTAACTTTTGTGGTTCCTCCTATAACAGAGTACATTTCCCATGCTTCTACTTGGCACTGTTTGTGGAAGATGATCCTTGTGTGTGAGATGTAGCCTCTTTGTATTGTGTGGCTGGCAGCTGTGTGTTACAGTTCAAGTTTGAGTCTGTACACCCGAGTGCGTATTGAATTCTAAAAAGTAATGTTTTTAATACAGGAAAAGGAAATTGTTTGCAGAATTAAAGGAGAACATTAACAACTACAGTACTAGTATTGCAAAAGCTAAGGAAGTCATCGAAGAGAAGAAAAAGCACTTGATTGGTGCCATTAGGACGGCAAAGGAATTAAAACTTTCACGTTCTCTAAGAAACTGTTGTGATCTTGCTAAGGTAGTTACATTCTTGCCCTGTGAAATAATTTATTTTTAAGGAATATGTTCAAATTTGGATTGAAAGTTTGTGATCCCGGTTTGCTGACTTCAATACTGACATTTTTGGGATATTGTATTCTTACCCTGCCTCTTCACAGACACAGAATTTGTATTTGGTCTTGGTCACAAGTTACAGTCTGGTGACTGATGTGAAGCATAAAAGGTGGTTCTTGCCTTGACGAGTTTGGCATCTGAAACAGGAGATGGAGGGGAAGGATAGGAAAACTGTGACGCAGTAGTGATCAGTGAAAAGGTGGTGTTTGGATCAGTTCAGTTTCTCAACCCTTTTCCATTCCAGAGCTCTCCAACCTTCTCACTGAACTGCTCTAGAATTCATAGCCACACTCACTTGATCCTCTTGGTCCCAGGCCTTTACTTTCATTCTTTCCCCCCATCATATCTGCTGTTCGTAGAAACCCATGCTATCTGCCGTGCTGTATCAGACCAGAGGTCCATCCTGTGAAGTCTGCTGTCTCTGGCAACAGAGAGGGAAGATGCTTGGAGGAAGCATCCAAGAAACTGGGTATTTAGTGAGTATAGGAAGTTGAAGGTTAAGGCTTTTAGTATCAACAGGATACCTCAGGCTCATTACACTGAATAAACATTACCTTATTCTGTCATAAGCTTGGGTAACACCTTCTTTAATGTCATTGCAAAGCTTGTGGCAGTGTGCCTGGGTGTGTACATATGTGCATTATATGTACATAGGCATGGGTAGTGTCAGTGAGTTCCACCTTTTACTATTTAAAATGAGGTTTATGTAAAATAGCTTCTTCTGTTCTTTCAGAATGTGCCACCCAGTTATTTCATTGGGAGCCTTTGTGGTCCTTGTGTTGAGAAAAAAATGAATAATCGCCCTCATCATTCTTTGAAGAAATGTGCTTTTCAGGATCATCCACCTTGAATCCATTTGTCACTTTCCATATGAAGAAACTGGGTCTTACAACCCAGAAAACAAGTCCAATCCCTTGTTTTTTTCTATTATTTACTTCTGCCTTATCCAGTGTGATTTTTTTGGGAACTGGCAGCCACCACTCTCCTCTCATAGGCCTGCCTTTTTACTTAGAGGTCACTTTCTCTTTAGATGTTGAAACAAAAGGTATATCTGACTTTTGCTTCTGTTTATATGCTTAGATTACAGAATCCCAACCATTAGGTCTTAGCAAGGCAAGAAGACGTATTTGAGAACTAGCTGTTGGCTGAACTCTTGGGGTTTTTACCATAAAATTAAAGGTGTCATGGTATAGATAATAGGTGTCTGTATAATCTACTTTCCGTGTAATGGAAGCTAAGATTGTACTTCTTAATTTCAGATTATTTATGACTTGAAGTTGCCAGTTGAGGTTGAGCTCTCAAGAGTGAAGAATTTAAAGGAAAAAATACTTTCAAGGTAAATGAATGGAACGGGAGATATACGGGGAGGTAAAAGGAGGCACTGGTTATCTGAATTACAAAAACTGTTCGTGTAACAGTTGAACAGCAGAAACTGAGCTTCTTCACTTGCAGTTGACTGAAAAACTACTGCTTCAGACATAAGTATAAACTCCTCACTAAAAATAGGCAATAGCCTTAATGTGAGGCATCAGGGAGAAAGCACATACAATTTGCTGCTATGTAGACAAATATACATGCATTTTAAAAATTCTTGACAGACTTCTGCCACTTCTAAACTTCTCCTTCCCTTCTAAGTAGAAATAAATTGGGAGAATAAGGGCTTAATTATTTTTTTAGTGAATCAGTTTCTGACCCTCAGGAAACATTAAATGCTTTTTGGGTGCTTATGTGTAAAGAAAGTTGTGGAAAATAGCAATTGCTGTGCTGTCCTCACTGGAAGTGACTGATGATTTCTGTAGCAGAAATGAGTAAGAAAGTAGGTCACAGCTGAAATACACCTGACCCTATGCAACTTGGTCATAAGGCTGGTCAAGAGTGCTGCAGTTCCTAGTGCATAAAGGCCACACTCAAAAATGGTGGAGGGATGGAACAAAAATGCTGCTACTTTGGAACATACTGGGGATCCTGTTATATTTCAGGATGTGGAACCACTCTGGGAATAGAGTGGGGGGATGTGCCATCAGATTCTGACTGGCATGGAGAAATGAAGCTTAGCAAGTTGATTTGCATGCAAAGTGCAAACAATTTTTGTAGGATCGTAGAATCATTTAGGTTGGAAAAGACCATTAGGATGACTGAGTCCAACCGTTAACCTAACTCTACCAAGTCCACCTTTACTGTGTATTTAAGTGTAATGTACATGTCTTTTAAATCACAGTCATAGAATGGTTTGGTTTGAAGGGACCTTTAAAGGTTGTGTAGTCCAAGTGTCTTCCAGTGAGAAAAGGCATCCTCAACTAGATCAGGTTGCTCAGAGCCCCATCCAATCTGACCTTAAACCTTTCCAGTGATGGGGCATTTACCACCTCTCCAGGCCACTTGTTCTGCTTTCACCACTCTTGTTGTAAAAAATTCCTTTTATCTAGTCTGAATCTACATTCTCTTAGGACAAGGGGTAATGGTTTTAAATTATTGCAGGAGGCTCTACCAGAAAATTTGTGCCTGTCTTTCTGGAAGATACTGTAAGGTCTCCCTCGTGTCTTGTCTTCCCTAGGCAGAACAACTCCAGTTCTCTTAGCCACATACCTCCAGGGATGGTGACTCAGCCAGTCCCTGGGAGGGTTTTTCCAATGCTAGACAAAAATTAGGATCTCTCCTGTCATGGTAATTGAGTTCTGGAGTTAGAATATGGATAAAGCAATCTATAAAATCCTCTTTTAGAAAACTTAGGCCCTACCTACCAAGTCATTATTTGAAGATACTGTGAAGTGATGAATGACAATTTCAGAGAAGCCTGTTTAAATGCACAATGGTAAACTCTCCCAACTTAAAGCTGAAACATAACAAAATCCAATTCTGTTGTATTGGAAAACTTTTTAAGAACTTCAACTGAACAGGGGACGAAGGAGACCTGATGAAGGATAAATATAAAGGTGTTACATACCTTGTGCCACTCCAAAATGACACCAAAAGTGAAAAAAATCACAACTAGGAGGTACATAGAAGTTGAGGCATGTGCTGTAGACATAAACGTTGTAGAAGAAAGAGTGAATACATTCCTGAAGTGGCAGTGGGAGAGAAGCACAGGCAGCTGTTCAATACTATTTACATTTCAGTTTTCATTAATTAAAACTGTATAGAAAAGCTAAGGCATTTATTCAAGTTATATTCACAGTTCCATTAGCCTAAATTTAAAAGTGCTTAGAAGATTCTGCTAGTTTTCATTGGTAAAGAAAATAGTTAATAGTGTAGCAATAAACAGAAGCATGTATTTTGGACTTGAGTTATGGTTTTGTTCTTTACAAAGAAAAGAAAATTCTTTGTGCAGAATAATATATTCAACTAAACTGGGTATAGATGTGAAAACTGAGTAAGCGAATGTTACAGTACTCTGTGCATGAGGGAGAAAGCAAGAGTTTTTAAGTATGAGCATGAAGATAAATGAGCAGCCAAATCTGTTTTTTATAGGAAGAAATAAACTGGAGTAGGTAATTAATCTCTTACTCTTCCCGTCTGTGAATATTGTGCTGAAAAACACCGTAGATCTCAAACTGTCAAAGTGATTCAGGTATTCATGTCACCTTCTGTAATATTTGTTCTCTTCTCTTGAGATTGTTCCTGAACACTTTCGAGATTACATCTTCATTAGAAAATTTGGGAGAGAGTAAATGGGGAATGACAGGGAAGTAAGTATTTTTTTTATGAAAGAGAATAGGTACAGTAACTTACCTGTTCTAGTGGTTAAGTATTTATTGGAGATCAAATTGTAAAAACTGTAGCTGCTTATGGAATTCTAAGAGTATATTGAAGCAAAGCAAGTCTTTATATGCTGGTATTTCAATCAGCATTCCAGTTAGTCCAGTTTGTGTTTCAGTTCTGACATTTTGGTTTTACTTGTTTTGTCCAAGTATATTTTGCTGAATCGCTTAAGTTATCCAGCTTTTATTTATGCTGTGTACTTTTCAACTTCAGTTGGCATTTAATGATTCAATCATGGAACCAGTTAGGCTGGAAAAGATCATTGAGTCCACCTGTAAACCTAACACTGCCAAGGCAACTACTAAACCATGTCCCTGAGTGCTGTCTCTACTATGTAGTACATGTAATAGAGATGTTAATCATTTCAGCACATGAAAATGCATGTAAGCGTAAATTAATCTCTAAAATGAACAGCAAATACTGAAATTGGTAGTATTTAGAGTTCACAGTCTAAATACTGATTGTGTCAAATGCTTAAAGAAATTTCTTAAGATTAACGAAAAAAACCCTTTTATTTTTAAAATTATAATTGCTTTTATTTTATTAGTCACTTTTTTTTTGCTGTGGTCTTTGACTAATACTTGAGAAAATGGAAGGGAGTTGCTGTTAGGGCTGTTGTAGCTAACACTGATTATGCTAAAAAAGGCTTAGTGCATACTGTAGTATTTGAAAACCCTACATATGACAGTGAGTAGTATCTGTTAGTACAAAAGCATCTGATATGCCTTTTGTTTTTAACATGAACTATCTTACCATGTTATGGACATTATTTTCAAATAGCTTGTATTTGTTCTTGTGGTCTCTGATCATCTGGGTGGGGAGTAGCTCTTGCACTTAACTGTGCCCAAGCATATGTGCTGTGTCTGTGACAATTCTTTATAGGATTCAGGAGTCATGTTAGTGTCTTCTGTTGTCTTGGTATTAAAAAACGTCATTCAGTTTATTTCTAGCAGTTCTTATGTGGTGTTTTTTTAACATAGTGATACATTCTTAATAAAACCTGAGCTTTGACTAGTGCTTTTCTGGAAAAAGACTGAATTATATTAATTTGTCTCTAAATAAAATTTTTCCTAAATATAGTGAAGATAATGGACAAGACACTCTCATCCTTGATGACCAGGAAGAAACGCCTGATGTCATAATAGAAGAAGT
Source organism: Pseudorectes ferrugineus (assembly GCA_008033365.1). Classification (NCBI taxonomy): domain Eukaryota; kingdom Metazoa; phylum Chordata; class Aves; order Passeriformes; genus Pseudorectes; species Pseudorectes ferrugineus. The sequence continues at coordinate 16,270 of QWTY01028821.1, forward strand.
ACTTGAAGATGACTTGGAAGGCAAGTTTCTTAATACCTCATGCTTTCAGTGTTCCATTGTCAAGTGTGATCTTATTTTTGAGTCTTGTATTATGCTGTGTGTTTGTCTCATGTGAATTTTTTAATGGTGTCTCTTTCAGTTCCTTTTGGGTTTGTTTTGTTCTCCTGCTTAGCTTAGTGAAAACTTTATCACAACGTCTCTCAAAGACGGTCAAAAGCACTGTCTGCTTTGATGATTTACTTTGACTCGTGGTTATTGCAGTCCCCCTCAGAGTTTCTGACTTTGGCTCCTGGAGAATTCTTTTCTGTCAGTTACCTCAGCTTCTCGAATTTTCTCTCAGGCCATTGTCTTATGGTATTTGGCAGTAACAGTTAGGTTTCTCAGCTTGTCAGGTTTTCCCTGGATTGTATTACTAAGAGTGTAGCTGACAGGTCCATGAAGGGGTCCTTACCCTCTGTTGAAAGTCTGAATCTGGAGTACTGGGTCCAGTATTGGACCCTGCGGTACTGAAAGTCACTGTCACACAGGAGGGAGTCCAGCAGCGCCTGCCAACCTGGCATCCAGGAGGTGCTCAGGATCTTAGAGGTGCTTTCCAGCCTTAATGATTCCATGATTCTGTATATAAGACAAGATAGCTGACTCATCACTCATTGGGGATGGTGACCAGGGATGATCCAGAGGAGGTTGTGTCCCTATAGGTGAAATCTTTCGAGTTAGACTTTTTATTCAGATGCCATCTTATACACTGGAAATGGCCAAGAGAAATCTTGCCTCTATTCTGGATGCGGCATTTCCTAAACTTGGAAGCACAGTCCTGCATACCCGCTCAGATTGTTTCAGATGCCAGATTGTGTATAGTCTTTCACCTGTGATGTGTTACAGTTCAGAGATGGCAGTGCTGAGGTGGCAGTGCTCGAGGACATTGCAAATCTGTCTGTTTACTGGGCCCTGGTCAGTCATGCAGGTGACATTGAATCTAGATGATGTTGTTCACCCTTTACAGGAAGCTCTGTGGTATAAAATATTCTTTGTAAGAATTGGGTTGTGGGGCTTCTAGAACCCTCTGGCCTATTAACAACCTTTGTTGAGTAGCTTCAGAAAGAGAAACCTGTCTTTTGTATCCCTAATGGAGGGAGGTACCTGCAGTACAAAGGCTTTGGATGCTTAGTCATGAGTCCTGTCTTACATAGGGTCGTCTGTTGGCTAGTTCGTCGATCTTCATGCACTAACACTGAATAACAGTAGCAAAGTGCTTAGCATACCTGTTCTTAAAGGTAGGAGTCTTAATCTCTAATTTGCTTTCTGGAAGCTTTCTATGTCTTTGTTAGAGGGAATGAAAACTCTGAATTACCCACTTAAATTCAGGCTACCACTTTGTGAGACAGCCTTTGCTGGGTTTTTGGAGGGTAGCATAAGGGAGGTAGTTCAAAAGAGAAATTTCATCAGGAAGCAAACATGGGAATAGTTTGAAACAAGTATGAACAGACTTGTGAGATTAAAATCTATTTGAGGTAATGTTATCATGATTAATGCAATGTAAATTCAATCATATGCCTGATAATATGTTGGAGTCACTTGGAGGGTGTTTGATAATTTGTGTTATGTCTTACTCAGGTTTGACAGAACTGGTGTTCGTAAGCCATGTTATAAATCCATGCCATTTCTATATTCGGAGATATTCACAGAAGAAAGAAGCATTTGCTTTGCAGAAGAAATTGGAAAATTTCTGTTGTAATAAGAGTTCCTATCTCTTGCCTTCAGACGTTTTGGAACTAGGTAAATGGTTAATTTCTAAAGGTCTACGCAGCTTAAAATACTGCCTTGCAATATACATTCATTAGTATCATATTCTTTCTTTTTTCTCTCCTCCGCTCGCCCCCCCACTCCTTTACCTAGTAAAGCAGTCATTATAAAGTTCACTGACTGAATAGAAACCATTCTAGAAATCAAAACGGAAGACAATAATACATTCCTAAATCATTAAAATTATTTCCTAACCCACATGTTGGTAACCTTACCCACTTCCATAATCAGTTTAGAAAACTGATGAAAAGTATGTAATAACTTTATACATCAGTGGGTTTTTTGCCACTTTACTCAGAAGTATAGAAAGTTTGCCAGAAGTGACTTCTTGATACAAGCCAAACACCAGCTAGCCTTAAAGACACGGTGTAAAGGAATGTGGGGGGAACTTCTGGTGGCTGTGGAGACAAGGTTTTTACTGTCTTTGTGTCTTTATTGTAGCAGTAGCACTTTTACCCTGTGTGGAGGATGGGAACAGGGGGACATTATGCAGAACTGTAATAATAGTTTCAGTGTGAAATACTTTAAAATACTGAATTTAGTCCTTTTGTATTTGCTTCCATATAGGTGCTAGAACTTTTATTAAAAGTAAGGAAACGGGAATGTGGTGCCGTGGAACTATCACTGAACTAATTCCAGTAGAAAGTAAAAATCAGAGAAAGAAGCCTTGTGGTCCAGTAAGATACAAAGTGTGTGATGTTGCATTGCTGAAAGCATTCCTGATTGATTTTGGAAGCTCTGTAGTTCTGATTTTCTCAGGGTATGTTTATGGAGAGAGGGTTTTTTGTCTGCAGTTGTTGTCTTTGACTGTTGTTGTTCAAGTTCTCTACTGAGAAACAAGTCCTTCCTCACCTTCACACAAGCAGATAACCAGATACACAAATGACTCTGGTTTTCTTTTTGTACATAGTCCCCACAGAAAAAGTGGCACTGTATTTAAGTGCACAAGTGTACAAGCCTGCATACATTAAAATATTTAACTGAGACTTGGGTTGTAAAAGAGAGCATGTGAGTACTAAATGCTTAAAAAAAAAAAATGCATTTCACTGAGACTTTAAAATTCTGTTTTATTGACATGGCATGCCACTTACTGCAATAATGACTTAAAAGAAAAGTCTGGGGTTTGGTCTGGGGGTTTTTAGGCATTGTGTTTGGGTTTTTTTGCTTTTAAGCTAGTGCTGCATTTATTCCTATTGACATTAGGTGTGATCCCACTGAAAGGCCTGATCCTGCTACTGTGCAGACTATTGAAACACATGACATTTGTCTGTTTGTGAGGAAGCCTGACCAGCACATTGATGCTGAGCTTGCAGCCGTTCCTCCTTTAGCAGTACGGTGTTCACTGAAGGATGTTGTTCCCAAAAATGAAGTAAGTACAAACTGCTTGAAGTATTTCAGGAACTTCTTTTCTTCATAAGATTTATATTAAAGAATTTAAATACGTAATTTTAAGTTATCGTATTCCAGTATAAATAGAAGGAAACTCAAGAGTACAGGGTGGTTTTTTTTTTTAAGTTAAATTCTCCTGTAAAAGGATGTGTTGCATTGCCTTCATTGGAAAGGAAACGAGCTCATAGCAGTCTGTCTTAAAAAGCCTGTATTGTTTTCTTCAGTATTCACTTTTTATTTAGGCTTGGTTTATTCTTGCCACATTCACATGGGAGTGAATTAAGTCCAATACAGGTGTGCATTTTTGACATTATTAACTCTTGGTCAGTTTTGAGGGGTTTTTACCAGTCTGATGTTGACTGAAATAACTTTAAATAGGAAAGTTCTGGAACAGTTTTCACAAGTGTAGATAAAATGCCTTCCTTATATGTGCTTTCATTTTTTCCAGTGCCTAAAAGGCACAGATTTGCAGTATCAAAGGAGAAATGCATTAACTTGATCCCAGAGAAATAAATTCATACAAGCTTTTTCAAGGTTGATAAAATGTCATACAGGATGCTGTGGAGAGCAGGAATGTGTAAATTGATCAAATTATGTTGTGCATTTGTGTAAAGACACAAGAAGACAAACTTCTGTTTCTGTTCTCTCAATTCATGTGAAACTCATGAAATGAAACAGATAAGACAATTCTGGTTTATGTATCAGAACAATCTGAGGGGATCTTCAGAAGAAGAATGGTGGAAACTGCAATCCTTTGATCTGACTCAAGTTTTATACATTTAAATACACTTAGTAGTCCATAATAGAGTTCTATTCAGTGCTGTCCTGGCTATGGACTAGACAAGTCTGACCAAGTTCAGTATTTAATCTGTTCAGATACATCTGTGCTTTCTTCCTTCTATTTTGTCTTACTTTTAATTATCATTTGTATTTTTTGTTTTAATGTTCTCTGACATCCTCAGTAACTTTTTCTTTCTAATACAGGATGAAGGTTGGGGAGAGGAAGCAAAGACAAAATTTTTAGAAATGGTAAATAATAAAGTTGTTTCAATGGTGGTGTTTAGAGAAGAGGATGGTGTTCTCATTGTGGATTTGAGGAAACCTCCATTTAATGAAATAAGCAGTAACGTACCACTGTCTCTCAAGGATGCATTAGTTTTCTTAGATTTGGCAAGGTATGTGTCTTCCTTTAGTTCATGTTCCTGTATGCTGTAACTGATAACAGAATAATGCTTACCAAGTGAAGTTTATCAAGCAGGTTGCTTTTGCAGTGTTCCATATATTAATATGTGATGTATTAACCTTCAGCAGGATCTGTTGATTTCCTTTTTTCACCTTCACCAATAAGCACCATGCCATACTCATTTGCACTAGTCAGGCTTTGTTTAGGTAGGGAGCTTTATTTTAGAAAATGGAAAAATTTACATTTCTGTACAAATTTTAAATGATGGGGGCTAAAGGAGAAGCCCTTGATGTCTATCACAGACAGAAAACCCTACAGAAATGAGCCTGGTATCTGTTTGATTTGGATGGTAGGCAGTGGGAGAAGCATTACAGATAATTGGCTGCACCAGCTGCAAGAAGGAAAGTTTAAGTTATACATATAAGCATGAATCAAGTTATTGTTATAAGATCATTTTGTGGGGTTTTTTATGGGAGATTTGACATTTGAATATAAAAGGGTTCCTTTTCAGTTAATTTTGACTGACTTCATTCAAAATTTCACTTTGTTTACGTTAGGTTTAAATTGCAGCTTCCCAGTCAGTTAGAAAATGGCTCCGTCTCGCACTACAGTCCACCTCATATTCCACAAGAAGGAGAAGAGGTCTTTGTTGTGGTTTGTCACATTAATAGTCCAGGTGATTTCTATCTCCGCTTGGTAAGTTTAGAGATGAAGTCTGTTTAGATAAAACTATGAATAAACATTTTAATGTTGAGCTATTTGTAGTCCACACTAAATAAGCTACAGCTTCTGTTAAGTTCTGTCACTTGTTACCAGTGGTAGGATTCCTAGAATTAATAGGTGAGATTAATTCCAACAGTCCTTGATTCATCCCAGTTAAATTCCAGGAATTCTTAAAATCCCAGTAAGTTTTTGTCAGTTATGTTACGTGATTAATTCCTTTGTGGATGTGCAGTATTTTGCTGTTTAGAATGGTGATTGAACAGGGCAATATTCAATAATTGTTAGGCTCTTTAATTCACTTCATGTATTCATGACCACTTTAATTTTGGAGGGAAGACTGGAAAGTACACTATTAGAAAAAATCATCCCTTTAAAGAGAAAAAATACCATTAAAAAAGAACATCTGCTGTGTATATGTGGTTTTTTGTTTTTGTTTCAGAGAGAGAGTGTGGAATCTTCAGCTCTTCCAGAGAAAATTCAGGAAATATATAAACATGAGAATGGTAGAAACTTGGAAATTTTTTGCCCAGTTGAAGGCCAAGCCTGCATTGCAAAACAGGAGGATGGGAATTGGTACAGAGCACAGATTATAGGTGAAGTATTGATTCTTTTGCTCTGATGCTAGGTTGCAAAATCAGATGTGCTGGTAGGTCAGTCACATGCTGGATATGAGCAGTAACATACAACCAGTATTTTTACTAGGAATTATGGTGCTACCAGGTAGCTACATAAAGTCAGTAGTACTAATTCATATTCTTTTGCTATTACTAGACTGGTTTATACACCTGTTGTTTTTTAAACAGAGATGCAATATAGTCCATTTTCTAGAGATTATTGAAATTCTATTACATAATTATTTTAAGTAGTACTTCTCTTACTGTTACAGTTTGAACTGCAGCTTTGGCTATTCCAGCCAGCCTGTGAGTGTATCTGGTGTTGGTTAATAATTCTCTATATTAATTCCAAAGGGACTGGGGGGGTTGTGCTTGTGCTGAGTCTGTGTTGCCTGTATGTGGCAGTGTAGCATGTCTGTGCTTACACGTTTACTTGGCATGTATTCAGTATGCCAGTGTCTCACAAAGTGGTGGGGTGCTAGGGGGCCAAAATGCCAATGCTGGCACTTCAGGAACCTGAACCTGAAAGAGCTGACTTCTAAAGAATACATGTTTTGAATTGCATTATAAAAATTCAAAAAAATTAATACTGGTGATCATATGGCATGAATGTGGGTTTTGCTCTGAAATTCTGGTGCTTTAACCTGTATCAGATACTAATTTTTTGTTACAATAACTTGGGTTGTTTTCCTTGAAGGACTGCCAAGTTGTCAAGAAGTTCTTGTGAAATATGTTGACTATGGCAACATTGCTAATTTAACTAATAAAGACATACGCAGAGTTAAACAGGAGTTTCTGAGCTTTCCAGAAAAGGTAAGTGCCTGGATTAAACACTCAAAATTAACAGCATCTCAGCAAATGAGAGGGGAAAGGGAGGGTTGTTCACCTTCTGAAATACATAAAATAAATAAAATATTAAGGAACTTTCTTTTTGCCCACCATTATGATGTGTCTCACTTAATATGTTTTGGGTCTGTATTGAAAACTGTTAGTTTTTTTAATATCATTCAGGTGTAAATTAAATCTAATGTTGCCCTGCAGTATACATACTTGCAGAGGAGGTATATATACAATTTATATATACATGTGTGTTTAATTCACTTAAATTAAATTTATTTCCATAATAAGCCAAATTAATTTTTGCATTCTTTCCTTTTGAAATGATAATCTAATAATAGGGGTTTTAATTATATTTTTGTATGGTTTATATCACTTAAAGTTTGGTGTTTTCCTAAATTGTGTAATGGTTGGAGTTTTTCCCCCTTTTGACAAGGAGGAAAACTGACTGGGAAAGAAAATGGCAAAGTATTTTTGTCAAATAAAAAAATGCACATAAATGGGAATTTTTTTTCTTCACTATTTGTTTGATAGTTTTGGTTACCAGTCATAATTATGCTAAACTTTGAAACTTCATTTGTTGATAGGGTTTTTTTTAATTAGTTGTAGGCACCAGTAGACTTTCTTTATCATGTCTGTGCAATAATTTTTACTGATCTCTGCACCAGTTCTATACCTTACCATAAAGGGAGGCAAAGAAATTTAAGCTCTTTGTATTTCAGAAAGAAGGTCTCTGAATTTGAGGTTCATGTTCAGCTACTGGGAAGGGAGGGATCATTTTAAACTAAATCCAGTTGTTGTAATGTGGCACCAGGAGCCAAGGTCGTGCTGTCTTGCATGAGTGCAAAGCAAAGCCTGTGATTCAGGTGTGATGAGATGATCTGTATCTGTCTGTGATGTTAGTTGCATAATCTTGAGTTATTCTTCAGGCAATCAGGTGTAGGCTGGCTTGCATTGAGCCGTTTAAAGGGGCAAATGAGTGGAACAGAGAAGCCAAGGAAAGATTTGAAGAAATGACTGAAGATAAGCTTATGTTGTGTTCAGTTATTGGTAAGTTATCAAGAGTGTATTAATTTCTATTTACGTATTATTAAGTTGACTCAAATGTAGAAACAATCACTTTGATATTTAAAATAGTATTTATTTGAAATGGTTATGTTCATACCTGCTGGAGATAATCTCACTCCAGGCTATCTAAATTCTGTCCTCTAATTGGAGAAGACAAAACAGATAAAACTTGTAGCAAAAGCTCTATTCATGTCTTCTCTTATGGACCACACCAGTGTTACATGATATGAGTATTATATGGCTATTCAGGTGGGCTTGTTTCCAAAAGTACTAGCTGTCCTTGGTGTTTCCTGACTTTATTGGTAGCTGGGAGTGTGATTGCTGCTACCCTAAAATATTGCTTAAAAAAAAAAAAAATTCAGATAACGCATGCCTTAGTAGGATTTTGCTCAATACCATGTATTGTTCATATATAGCTACTTATTTTTCCCTGTGGAGTGGAGACTTGGAACCTATTAATAAATAGAATTATGTGTAGCAGTTGGGGTTTTTGTACAAAAGTACTTTGTGATTATTGGTGTATTTTAAGTTAATTTTATAGATATGTGCAAAGCTAAGCCTCTACATACTGTTGATGTTCAGAAACAATTATTTTGTACATCAAATGTAATGTTGCAGAATTCTGTCTTCTAGTACCACTTTTCATTCTTCTAAAACCATAGTCTTCGTACTGTTATTGATTGGCACTAATTATGTTGATATTATTCATTCACAGAAATTGTAGATAATAACATCTTGTCTATTGAACTCTTCAATGCCTCTGCTGATAATGGGAGAAAATTTAGTATTAACTGCCAGCTAGTTGAGGAAGACCTAGCATCCTACATACCTGGGTAAATACACTGCATAACTTTTAAAGTATTTGGAAATGCAGAATTTGTGTATTGAAATTACTGGTGTTGGTATTTCACCTCCAGTGGCTGGAATTTACCACATCTGCAGTTTGACAGCTGAATTCTCAAACTAAATCTTGACTGATGTAATGAGGTTGTACCTTTGTAAAAATTGAAGATCAAATGTTTGCATTGTAATTGTAGTGTCCCTAAGTGCCAAATCTTCCCAAAGTGATTACTGTTAACATTCCCATTCCCATGTAGTAAGAAAAAGAATTTGTGTGTTTAACCTGCACCTAAGGTAAGTCATCTCTTTGGAAAGTCTGTTACTGGAAAACACTTGCGTAACCAGCTATGACAGCAACAGAAGAGTTGGGAAGACAGCAGAGTTGGGAAGTGTGGTGGTGGAAATGAGGCTGATGAGGATATAACACTGCTGCATTTAATTTGCTGGCTTTTTACCAAGATAATCCATGGGCTGTATTCCTGAAAATCTTAGTTAGTAGTTACTCTTTCGTTAATAATTTTTGAATACTGATGGAAATAGAGCATTAAATGGGAAGTTTTCATTCCAAAAGGAAATTCCTGAATTTGGTTTATTCAGGAGGAAGCATGTAAGTGGATTTTCTCTCTTAGCTCAGAAATGTAACTAAATCTTAGTAACACTTTCTTATACTGTCACAGTCACAATTTTTAGTAAGATTTTTCTAGTTAGGTAACCTGAACTGCTTAGTTGTTTTTTCCCTGTCACGAAGGTATTTTGTTGTGTTCCACCTGTACTTAGATGCTTGCTTCCAGCCTTCAAGCAGGAGGGTATATTCTGTTAACATGAGTTGCTGTGTAACACTGATCACTTGACTAAGGTGGATTTTATGATCACTCGCTCACTGCCCCTTCTTTAGTTGGACTAGGGAGAAAATAAAAAACATGAGCTAGAAAACTCATGGGTCAAAATAAAGACAGAGAAATCACTTACCAAGTACTGTTGCAGGCAAAACAGACTTGATTTTACTTAGTTATTACTAATTAGCATAAACATTTAATTACTAATTCAAGCATTGGTACACAGAAGACACATTTATAGCACCTACCCTCCCCTTTCCCAGAGTCAAGTTTATTCCAAACACCTCACTTTCCTCTCCTGCACTTGAGTTATGCTCAGTCCATTCAGGGAGGCAGTGAGTAGTGCAGGGAGTTGGGGTCAGGACACAGCAGTTTATCCGTGCCGCTCCTTCCTTCTTTTCTTCCTGTGCTTTAGAATGGACCCTCCACAGGTCTTTGTCCCTTATTTTGTGGGGCAAGAGGCCCACTCCAGATCTTCTGTTCTTACAATCTTGGTGTTCCCTATGCTGTCTCTTCTGTTCCCTCTTCTCTCTCCCTGAAGTTTTCTGCCCTTCCTTAAATTAGAGGTGCCATCAGCTTCACTGAAGGAGGGGCTCAGCCCTGTCCTGTGGGGATGTGTTGCAGAGCTGTGTGTGCCGTGGGGCAGCACCTGGCCTCTGCTGTCAGAGGTCACCCCTGCAGCCTCTGACCCCAGCTACCAACATTGTGCCCCATGCACTGTGGTTTTTAGTTGGAATGGTGTTTCTCTTGGGGAGTAGGGGCAAAAGGATGTTTGTGGGGTCTTGGGGGTTTTTGGCTTGCTTTACTCTAGCTCTTTAGAGCTCGTTTGTCACACTTTCTCATGAATGCCTGCAAAAAGGTAAGAAGAGAGAAGAATGGGCAAGGATAGCTTCTGAAGGAGAATAAAAATGTTACTATCATGAGTGTTTCAGAAGTAGCATTTATAAGTGCTTTTGTCTAAGCTATTACTCACTCTCTTTCATGTTGAATGATTCCTGTCATTTTGTTATTGAGCCTTTTTCACTTTGTTTAAAATCTGTTTCAGCTTTCCATTCTAATTATTTTGTGCTCTTTACAGGTACACTGAGAGAACTGAAGTAAGGCCCAATGAAATATGGGATGATCCTCTTGAAGAAATTTCTAAAACCTCAGAAGCTTTAATTCCTATAGACATGGAACCTGTGGATGAAGGAGATTTCAGATCACTTTGTAACAAGGAGTTACATGGGAGAATTAGTCATGTTGTGTCTCCTAGTAAAATTTTTGTGCAACTGCTGTCGTCAGAAGGTATACTGAAAAGGTACTAAAATTCAAATAACTTTTCTTCAGTTAAAGTGTTCTTATTACAAAGTGGGGAGGTATAGTTAGAACAAACTGATTAGAGTTGCATTTGACGCTATGTACTTCTTGAAGGCTGCTGACTTACTTGACTTTGTTGAGGAAAGCATAGGAGTAGAAGAGAGGTTGGCACTATGTTGTGGTTTATTAAGTAGTTCTGATTCCAAATTAAGTACATGATCTCACTCGTATTTCAAATCCGTTTTATTGTAGTAAGTATTGGCACCTGATGAATGCAACACTGTCCAAAAAGATTCTTTCTGCTTTTTCCTCTCTCCTTCCCATTCCTTCATTAGAAATCTGGTTAAATAAAACCTGTATCCTAAGTCACAGAACTGAGTATTAGTAGTAGTAGCAGGGGGTTTTTTCAGGATGCTTCCAGTACCCTGTTAGGAAGTTCGAAGACAATTTTTAGACATAGTGTATCAGCCTGCCTTTGGTAGGTATTTAGGTAACATTTAGGTAGACATGCCTGCTCTTTGAGGATAGTTAAAAGAATATGTCATGGTTTAGTGCAAGCTCCTTATTTTTTTGTTTATCTTTTCTTTGTCTTGGCCGTAACTACCTAGAGTTCCATTTACATAGTCATGGCATTGAGTGCCACACTGTCAAGGTGTCAAGAGAAAACAGTGAAGCTTTCAAAGAGTGCCATACAAAGCACTCAGGGTTGCTCAGATTAATTCCAGTGTCTAAGTTAACATGATAGGTTTATGGATTTTAATTAGGATGCTTGTGTTTTGTAACTCCTATTTCATTTCTAACATGTCATGAAGAAAAACTGCAATACTGTGCATCTGTTAAAACAGTAAAACTTCACTGTGTGCTGATTAAACAATGATTGACTGAATAAGCCCTTTATTTACTGCATTAAAGTTTATCCACTAGAAAAGTGGTTTTTTGAATTTTAGTTTACAGGAAGAGATGGCTTGCATCTACAAAGAATCCCAGCCACAGTCTGTGAATTGGGAGAGTAAAATGCACTGTGCTGTTTACGTACCTGATGTGGGACAGTGGCAGAGAGGTCAGATAAGCAGGATTGTCTCTGGAACAAGTGCAGAGGTAAAGCTCTTATCATAATGGGGTTCATACTTTTATTTCTAAACTTGTAAGCATTCACTGATTAAAATAAGGTCAAATCTTTGTTTCTTACTCCCATGTTAATATTTTCTCACACAGTCTTTTGTTGAGAGTTTAAGTCACGTTGTACATTGCTGCAGATCAGTTGACTGTCTCCTCAAAGCTCAGGTGCCTTTAGCAGGTATCTGGTAGTTGAGGAAAACTCGTGAGGTTGACTTCCTCTTTATTTACACTGCCTGTTGGAACGTGGCAGAGATTCCCAAGCTATGGTTTAACAATTCATTTTAGATTCCAGAAGGTGTGTGAAACTGAGGGTCACAGTAATTCAAACTTAATGATCCTTGTTAAAAGATGGAGCCAGTTGAACCTAGTGCAACACCACAGGAACACACATAGTCATGCAGTTACATGAACCCTAAACTGATGGTGGTGCACTGTGCCATGTAGCTGTAACATTTTCCACAGTAACCTCACACAGTGCTGCTTGAAACATGCATTTTGTTGTACCAATTTGAAAATAACGAGCACCAGAAAAAGCATTTTGGGACTAGATACTTACGTGTCTCAAAAGTAAGAATGGCTTTTTGACCATACAGATAATCCAGGACTGGATTGCCATTGATTTTTTTCTCCACCATCATCAGGTTATGCCCAGGGGTCTTTTTAGTAGGAAGCAGAAATGGGACTTTGTGTACTTCAGGTTTGCATCATCTGCTTTCTGAGCCTAAGAGCTTTCAATCAGCTATTTAACCCCATCAGAATAAAAAGCAAGGGGTGGAGGGGGGAGCTATTTCAGCGTTTTTTTGGTTTACCGAAAAGTCAGTAAAGTTGTTTAACCCCCTTTGCGCATACTTGTATGGTTTGTCCCCTTGCTATGCTGTGGTAGTTGCTTGTGTTGTGATGAAGTATTTCAGTGCAAAAGGCATTTGTTGAATCCTGGTAATGTTTGAAATTCTTTTTAACCTCCTCAGGGATACTTTGAATTGTTGTTTCTTATAGATAACAGTAAGAGAGGGGGTTTACTTCTGTTTCATTGTTTCTTGCATGTAACAGGTACTACTTTATGATTCTGGAGCTGAAAAAACAGTGGAGGTCAGCGGTCTAAGAAAACTTGAGGAAAATATCAAGAATATTAGGACGTTAGCAATAGAATGTTCACTGACAGAAATAAGGTAGCCTTTCCCTTATACTGAGTTAGCAGCATTAGAAACTAATAACGACGTACTTTTGTTAGCACTGATTATCCAAGATTTGGGTGTGGTTTGCTTTTTGAATAAAGAAATGGGGTGGTGGCTGTGATTTATTTTATAAAGGCTTGGAGTTTTTTCTAAGGGTTGTACTGCATAGTAGTAAGCAAAAACTGTGCTATAGAAATAAATAATATTTGCAGGATGAGTTATAAAATAGTGAACAGATTCATTTCACTGAATTCTTTTTCCTTGGCTCAGAATTTGAGATTAATTGGATCTCGTGAAACTGTACAGAAGGTCTCTTCTAGACTGTTATGACAGGTGTCATAACTTCTAGAACTCATGATCCTCCTCATTTTAAGTTCTGGGGTTGTATTTTTTAGTTTTTCCTGTTATAGAGATCCAGAAATTGATAGTGATTTCATTTTAGTCTTGACTGTAATAGAGATTGTCATTGTCTTTTTTTTTCTGTAACAGTTTAGGCAGTTTGAAAAAAAAAAAGGAACAAATTTTTAGTAGAGGGAAGAGTTGGTGGTTACACTCAGGAGATGCCAACTTCTCTTGTACCTAGAGGTTATCATTTGTTCTATGTTAGACCAACAGGTGGAAGCACACAGTGGACAGCAACAGTGTGTGAATGCTTATCCTATTACCTAACTGGAGCACAAGTGAAAATAGTCATACAGGTTTGTAATCAAAACCAGTGGTATTTATAAAATTTCTGTCTGTCTGTCTTAATTCAGGGGTTTTTTCTGAATATTTTACCTTTCAAAAAGTCCTGACTAGAACTTGATTGGATAGCTGTTTGTTCTAGGGAAAAAGGTGTTATTTCTTCTTTCTGCTTTACTTTTGTTACTCACTGGAGCATTAGAGCAGTTGGCTACCCAGTGTGGAGAGAAGTTCATCTTTGATATATTTAGTTACTGAAGAATAGTAGCTGTATCTTTGGGATCACCAGATGCTGACAGCCTTTATGGACAGATAAGCAAGCTGCTTGATGAGAATGATTTCAGCAGCTCCTATATTAGTTTTCAAGCCTCAGAGACTGAAAGGATTAGTCCAGTGCTGTATGAATATCATTAGTAATTAATCTCTTCCACAGTTTAAAAAAAAAACCAAACCAGGATTATTGGAAGGGTTTGATTTGTTCAGCATCTGTTGGCAGCTGCCAGTGGTATTTTACAGTGTGTGTGGACATAAAAGCAGCAATGATGAAGTTATTTATGCATTGGTTTAAAGCTCCTGCTGGAAGACAAGTGTTTGGCACTTGATTCTATTAAAAAAGCTGAGGGGAAAATCAAGTTTTTATTCTGCAACTTCTTTTTAATGTCGTGTGTAGAACAGTTGGTAAAATGATGGGAACTGTCATATGGATTAAATAAACTTGTGTCTTCTCATGTGGGCATCAGTTGTTTAGGGATGTCTGATTGACAGTCAGTACCAATAAAATGAAAAACATGCCTGTAGTTTAGAGGAAATGCATATTTGTAATATGTTGTTCAGCTCTCTCATTTTTTACAGGAAAATGATGCGGGTTGTACATTGCCTGTGAAAATTTTTTGCAAAGATGAAACAGGAGAAATGACTGATACTTCTGAATACCTTATTGAACAGGGTTTGGCTCTTAGAAACAGAAGGTTTGGATACTTTTCTTTTATGTTCTCTCAGACTCTGATGTTCATATTTGACCAACCTAATACATAAATCAAAAAATTTGGATTGTGTTCTACAGTTCTGGCAACAAAACTCCATCTTCAGTGAACTTACTTGAGTATAACATTACTTATTGTATCCATGGCACATTTCAGTTCTCTTAAGTTTGTAGATGAGATGCTTGACAGTATTTTGAGAAGCCTTTGCCACTTTTGTGTGTTTGGTTTTCTTACTTGTATTATTTTATAGTTTTGCACTTTTCAAGTTCTTTGTCGGTTAATGTATTGATATTTGATTGAATCTTCTAGAACTGGTAGAGCTGATGGGGCTTGCTTAGTCTCCAGGGAACATCTTGGAGTACATTTCGAGCAGGAGAGCGCACAGCTGGATGGTTGTAATGCCAAAATCACATGTGCAAGAAACAGGGCTGTTCCAGAGGAGAATACCACTATTTCAGAGAGTGAACAAAAATCACTCAAAACATACGAGCCACTGCCTCATTCAGGAATGGATGAAGTATATAAATCTCCCATGGTTCCTGAAGCAAAAATTTTCCAGGCTGTAGTGAGTTGTATTGGTGGCGATGGAACTATTTATATAATACCAAAATCATTTGGTGAGTTTACATAGAAGAAAATACATTTATGAATCTGAGTGCTCTGGGGTATCAGAATGTATACTAGAACACCTATCTGGTACATGTTCACTGTTCTGAAAGATTCCTGTTGGGAGGTGATGTCCTTTGGTGTGAGGGGCAAGGATTCTCTCTGTCCTTAAATCAGCTTTCCTGTCCTTCCATGCTCCCAAGAAATCCAAAAACCCAAAGCACTTGGATGGGCAGGTTACCTGCCTTTCTTCTCTAGGCTGTAGTGGGTAAAGCAGCAAGTGCTTTATTTTGTAGTGTTGACTGATGAAGTAAATGAAGTCATTTACTTCAAAGTGATGAGGATAGTCATAAAGATTCTTGGAACTTAGCTTGGTTCTCAGATACTACTGTATTTTTTTCCTGCAGTTTAAGCTCAGTACAGTTTCTTCAGGCTCTTTATTTGCATTGTGATACATTCTATATCTCACAATGTTTCCTGTTGGTACTGCTTGAAAGAGGTTCATTTTCTTCTGACAGATGCAGTGTCACTCCTCAGTTCCATGTTAGTATATTGTGCTTTAGAGAAATATTTACATATGAGAACACAAATTTTATCTTTTTTGCTCCACAAGTACATTTAACTACTAGATTATGTAACTGCTTTTATTCATAAAACTTTAAAATTAAAAGTACAGTAACCCCACTTGCACAACACTGTGTATTCTTACTGCAGTTATTGCTGTAGGCTGTACCCATAGCAGAAGAGGTTCTTCTGGACACCTGTTCTGTGTTGTTTCATGGTGTCCTACCACTGAAACAGTGGTCTGGGAGTTGCTGTCTTGTTCATGCTCTGTTTGGCTCTGATATTGGTGCTGCCTAGGTGTCAGTTACAAAATTTATAGACTCTTCTGTAAGTTCTTCTGAGATTAGAATTCAGAATTACTAATGGCTTCAGAACTGGAAATGCAGCTTACTGTTTAAGTAGTAACTCTTTTGCATATACTAGATATTGAACATACGTATTTGTGTCAGTGTTGGAAAATATATTTTGGAGCAGTACGTGGCTTCATCTGAATCTGATGAGGTTTAGTGATTGCAATATTATGCATGAATGTTAGAGACTATTTTTAATCTATTTTTTTTATTTCGGCCCCTCTCCCAAGAAACTGCACTGAACAAATTGATGGCTGAAATACAAAATACCTTCAAAGGCCTTGGTCTTCTGATACCCTACTGCTGGAAAAAGGGAGAAGCCTGTGTTGTAAGAGGATCAGATACTGTGTGGTATCGAGCTAAAATTGTAGAAGTCAGTGGCAGTACTCTCCAGGTAAGTTTGATTGTATGGGGGAGGGAGGGTGTATGTATATCTGCATATGTATGTTTAAAAAGCAAATAATCCAGTCCTCTAAAATAAATAATGGCTTTCACATTTTCTCATTCAGTTGACCTGACTATGCAGATGTTCATTCTCCTTAAAAGTGTTGATTGCCGTCCTCATTTTTACATTTATTTTAAAGATCAAATCTGTCTACCTGTTTCAGTTGTTGCAATGTTTCGTGTGGTTTTCCTAGTAATGATAAATTTTCTTAAGTAAAAAGCTACTCTTGATCTCCTGTAAGTAATCCCTTTTAGGTTTTTTATTTTACTGTTCTTACCATATGTAGAATGCTTTGAAAACAAGTAGGTTTGGCACCCCCATCCTTCCTCCCTGCCCTATCCCCACCCAAAAAGTATTGGCTGTCTGTTTTGAATTCTTCCTGCTGCACAGGTATAGAGCTTCTTCTCATTAGCTGTTAATCTTACTAAGCTCTTGAGTCCTGCAAAATCTGATGCTATCCTAGGTCACAAAATTTTTTTCTTTCAATTTTAAGCTGATGTTGGTTATTCCACAAATGGTAAGGGTTCTTGCAAAAGTAGTTTACAAACTGAACTTCTAATCTGCTATACCACTTTTTTTAATCCTTTCTTTTTTCTACTTTGTCACATCACCTACTTACCATCAAACCATTATTTTTTCCTCCATAAAAGTAATACTGTAAAATGAATGCATTCTCTTACTAAACTTCCCATAGAAGCCAGGAATTATTTCAGGAAAGCTTTGCATTTCCCATAGGTACAGTACATAGATCGTGGTTACATAGAGAGCATTCCTCAGTGTCACCTGTATCCAACTACGTTTTACACTGGCATTCCTCCATTTTGCATCCCATGTCAGCTCTACAAGACGCTGCCGGTGAGTAGTGGCACATTGGTGTGTTAGTAGGGAGTTACTCAGATGAATCCACTGCTTAGTCAGAGAGGTTGAGAGTAGTTGCTGGCATCTTCTCTTGCCTGCAAGGATTCAGAGAAGAGCTGATGAGGGTTGTTTCAGCAGGTCCTTATCAGGACCCAGCAGATTTGGTTTATGAGGGGACCACGCTTCAAAGGCAGCTGTCAATGAAGTTGACACGTCATGGAGTGATAGGACAAGGGGGAATGTCTTCAAACTGACAGAGGGCAGGTTTAGATTTGATACTAAGAAGAAACTCTTCACTACAAGGGTGGTGAGACATGGGAACAGGCTGCCTAGGGATGTTGTGGATGCCCCATCCCTAAAGGCCAGGTTGGAGGGGGCTTGGAGCAACCTGGTCTAGTGGAAGGATGCCCCTGCCCACAGCTGGAGGGTTGAAACCCAATCTTTAATGTCCTTTCCAACCCAAACCATTCTATGATTCTATGAAAGACAGGCTTGTAAGCCTACAGATTGGAAAGCGAACAGATACAGCAGAGAATAAAAGAAGTTCTGTGTTTTGTTGTGTTATCTTAGGTTGTGTAATTCTTTGGGTTATGCTTCAGATAATTTTGTACATGTACATTATTGTGTACGTAGTATTGGTTAGATTTAGCAAGCAGCATCTTTTTCTAAGCCATTTCAGGATCTGAAAATTGTGGGTTGTGTTGTCGCATAAATGTTAATGCACCAAATAGCAGATAATATTTAAATGATTGTAGACAAATCAAATTAATGATGTGTGTTTTCAAGTCAGATTTTTTTTAGTGGTAGTTGTATATTTCCATCTACCATAGGAACAGGAAGAATATTACTTGTTAGCATCTTAATGTGTGGATTTCTTGCTTTTCTCCAAACAGATTGGAAATTTTTGGCAGCAGGATGCAGTAGATTACCTTCAAGAACTTCTCAAAAATGAAGAGGTTGAAATTCATGTTGAGGTAGCCTAATTTATTCATAGATGTGGAATGAAGCAAACTTTTTGTTTTCTTTTTCCTTTTAACTGGCATTAAGAATGGTAGATGAAGGAGTATAGCAGTAAATGTATTTCTCAGACAAAACAAAAACCACAACTAAACTATCTGTGACTTTACCTTTATTATAGTTTTCAGGCCTTAAATATGTCCATTAGAGTTAGTGCTGTTTTTAGACCCTGTTTATATTGAGTTGTCCTTCTGACAAGTAACCTACCTATTAACAGCATCAATTGTTCTAAATTCTGTTTTAAGTGGTAAAATTCTGACATAATTAAGTATGGATGTGCTTAAATTTATTTATTAAAATTTTAGGGAAACACATCATCTGTATTGTCTGAAAACAAGCAATTTCAGACAGTTTGATGATAAATCATGAAGGAGAAGGGCTTGAATGAGCAAACATGGGATGATATTTCAGTTGTTAGAATGAGGAATTGGTGCTGCCATTTCAGAAAGAGAGATATTCCCATTTGTGTTATAACTGATGTTAATAGGCATCCTGGTCTTGTATCTGAGTGTTGTGCATATCAGCATGAGGGGTTTGAATTTCTTGGTCAATATTTCTAAAACTAGAGTCCCAGTATTACTATAACAATCCTCTTTTGTCCTGTGTAAATAGGAATTACCAGATAACCCATGGGGCAAGTTGTCCATCAGCCTGTATTTTGGGGGGATGTCGCTTTCATCCTTCATGGCATACCAGAAGTACTGCGTTGCTGAAGATTGCCAGGACATACAAAAGCTGGTGAGACTTGTGTGTGTCCCTTTTGCTGTTGCTGTTCTAACACTGGGAAGATTATTCAGTTGCTTGTTGGGACCTCAGAGGATTTGTTACTTTAATATTTGTGTGGTTTTGTGCTGTAAGCAGCAGCAGGAGTGAGCACACAGGTCTGCAGCACACCACGGGCAGCTGCGATGTGCTGATAAGACTCTGTGGAATAGCAAATTGCCAAGAGTTTGTTCATGGGCGCTGTAATGAAAAGAGATTTTTGCAGTTCTGTTTGAAGTCCAGTTAGTTTTTGTGTTCCTCTAAAACCTAAAACATTAGGAATAGGGTAATATTTTTATCACTTGAAGGGATTAGTTATTCATAGAAACATATCCAAGGATAGAGTAAATTAAATCAAGTATTTCATCATAAACCCAGGGATTTCTAGGGGAGTTACCTAGCTTCTTTATTCCAACAGTCTGGGACACTTACCTGATGTTCTTGAGGGGAGGATTGATGTTTCCCCCTAACTTCATTGTCTTAACACAAAAACCCCCTACATAAGTAATTTCTCTGTTTTAATTTTTTTTTGTTCCTTGAAGTCTGAGGATCAGGTTTATTTAAATTGCTTAGACTTTGTTATTGCATTTTTCTCTTAATTCTGTTTAAGTCTGCCAATGTACTTTTCTTTCCAACGTACATCATTGCTTCAGACAATAATTTTCCAGTAGAGAGTCTGCTGCTGTCACTGCTGGTGTAAGGCTGGAATTGTCTGCCAGTGGGCTTGTGATGCAGTTAGAAAAATCTCTCAGTGTATATTAGAACTGAGTAACCATGGAAAACTTAACTGTAAATCAGTCTCTTGTTGCATTTTCATAAAGTTCAGCACATGACACACAGCTTTCAGCAAACTAAATATGGAGCTGGAAATGAGATTTGTACCTTTAACTTAAAAACTAAATTTGGAAAACAAAAACAAAGCTATGTAAGAAGGTTGCAAGCAAGAAGCATTCAGAAAGCCTGAAGTGCTTTCCTCAGGGAACAATAGCATTAAGCAGATCCATTCCAAGAGTAAGTGACTCAGAGCAATTTGTAAGAAAATGGACATCAGAAGTGTCCAGTTGCAGAACAGAAAAGAAGCAAGGCATCCAGAACTCAAGCTGAACCTCAGGAACAGAAGTGGGAAGTGGGAAGCAAGCAGCTCTGAACATGTTGAAACATAATTAGCTCTGGTTTTAGCTGTAGAGACTAAGCAGCCATGCTCAAAAGCCAGCTAAAGGACATTATTTTTACATAAGGTGTAACCATTATGTATTATTTTGTTCTGTAGCTTTTAACTTAATTTCACAGCTTCAGATCTGTGATTTCGGGTAAGTTAGGCTGATAAGGACTTTATTCTATTTTGTGAGCCTTGCAGCTGCTAACGGTGGCTGATGCAGAGCTCACTGCACCCATTGCTGCAGTCTTTGAGATGCACTTCTGTTGAGCTGCACTGATGAGTTTAGGAGCTGGTCTTTGTTAGCATATGACAATCCTAGCTCAGGCATTAGCCTGAAAAATTCCTGGTAGGCAGTAGGATGTTGGAGAATGCATCAGAACCTCCAAGTGTGCTGAGCTTTACAGCAGTAACTCTCATTCCAGGTGTAGTCAGGAGGCTCCTGACAGTTTTGCAGAAATCTGGCATTCAGTTTATATGTATCTATGATTTAGTTGGACATCCTTTCTTCACTTGTAGGAGTACATATTTCGAATGGAAAAAACTCTTTTTTCCTAGTTAAGTCTGAGGAACATAATGGTTTTTTTGTACTGCATCCTCTGTCAGATCCTTCAGGGGAAAGAAAGGGTCATAATTTATTGTTTCATTTTCCACTTACATATGTTGCTTCTGCTTTTCTCTTTGCTTGGGGCATAATGAAAAGTATTTGTCAAGTAAATGTGTAAAAATGTATTTTGGAGAAATTGTACATTTTGTTTTAAGTACATGTTTTAAGTACAAGTACATTGTACATGTTTTAAGTACAAGAGATAATAGGAGCTCTCTTCATGACCTATGATCTAGCTGAGCTGTGTGCTATAAATCCTTCTAAAAGTATAATTTAATGCACCAGGGTTTATTTTGTGGTGAACCAAATGCAGTAATGACATGTAGAATTCAAACTGTAAAATACCTGGTTCTAAAAGAAGATACACTGGACAATGCTGTGCTGCTGAGAAGATATCTATCTGTACTTGGCAATGTCTGGTTTTTTCATCAAGGACACACTTGTTTATTTTTAATAATAAACACTATGTGCTTATTATTATACACCGTCTTAGGTAACTCCATTGAACCAGAAGTCACACCTAAGTTAGTTTCTATTTTGTTACTCACTATGATGCTCAGCTGAAGTCTCTTTTGGTCTAGGGGGTATTTGAAGGAGACCTTTCGCCTTCGTACCTGTTGCAACCGCTGCCTTTTCCGGGAGAAACCTTTCCTGTCACAGTTACCCACTTGGTGTCCCCTAAGGAGGTACGTCTGTCTTGTCAACATCTCACATGCTGCAGTCCCATCAAGCTGGTGAAAAGGAAATCACAGCTGGCAATCAGAGCATTAGAGGCTGCAAAATGCTCCTGAGCTATTGGTGCAGGTGGTTGTGCGGGGCAGCTCCCTGAATGAACTGCAGGTTGAAATAACCTCATAGGTGGGGACAGTGAAATACTAATCATGTCTCTAGAAAAATGAATTTAAAGAATTGCAATACTGCAGTCTGGTACTTAGCTTTTTTAATAAGAAAATAGGTCATTGGATTTTAATGTGGCAGAACAATAATGGATTCTGTGTAAGCCCACACAGCTTCCTGGCATTCTGGTAGTATCCCAGGCAAAAGGCAGAATGTCATGTGCATTGATAGAATAAAAGATTCCTGTGTGGACTTTGAATGGTGAATGATGAAATAGAGAAGAAAGGGGAGCAAGGAAGTGCTGAACCTTTTAAAGATGGGATCAAGTAATCTTTTAATAATGGTTGATTACAGTTGGAATTCCTAGTTTCTAAATTAACTGCAAAAATAGTAACATCAGAGCCTTTTCTTTAAACAGGTTTATATTTGTCTTGATTCTTCTGGGAACCTTACAAAGCGCTCTGCCACAGAGAGAGCTGCCAGCTATGACTCAGAGAGCCTTAATAAAGCCCTGAAGTGGTGCAATAAAATTGTAAAGACCCTTCCTCATCTAACAAACTTCAAAAAAGGTACATCGTGTGTTTATTTTCCCTGTTGTTTCATGTGGATATTCCGAAAGCCTGAATTTCCTTTTGAAGAGTACTATTATTTCTATTTCTATATATCTTTAAATAAAAGTTTTGGAGAGTAAGGAGTAATGTCACACTGTAATTAAATGATACACTGTACTATGTTTTTACTCTTCACTAAACTGAGGCTTTTGTGTCATTCTGCTCCACTGGAAAACGATGGACAGAACTCAAACTCCTGGTGCCTGTTAGAGTTATGAACTAACTTCAGATTGCATTTGGCAGTAATAAAACTTTTCCCTAAAGGCACCTGTCACTGAAGCTGTAACTGTGAAAATCTTATTGAATATTCAGAAGACAAAAGTTACGTACAGAAAATCATGTTACAAAGGTTTAGAAGGTGTGTGAGCCCTAAAGAGCACCACTTCAATGTCCACAGCTGTTGGGCCTAAACTAACACAGAGTATGGCTGTCTAAAACTCAGTGAAGAAAACAATTCTCGCTTGTAGTTGATTCTACTGATAAAACTCTGGGTGAGGTTTTAGGCAGCATCTGCCTCCTGTCTTCCAGACTTGTGTCTAGTCTCTTGGAGATCAATCTGTTTACTAACTGGATTGTGCAAATGAGTCCAAGTTTAAAAGTTTTAGCTTTAAACTGTTCGGATCACTATCTTTTCACCAAGCAATTCACTGTTATTTCTCACCATTGCTGTGTGAGGTAGAGAAACTTGACTTAAATTGTATACTAGTGATGGGATTGGAGTTCAGAGAGAATTAGAGGATGCATGGAACAAAATTGTAGCATGAATTTGATAAGGAAGAGGAGACTTAATCTTGGTCACAATGTAAAGTGGATTTTCAAGGTCAGTTTGTACTGCACTGAGTACTGTGGGGCATTGTGTGATGGAGGGTTTTTTTTCTTTCTGTTGCAGAACTGCCTTGCCTTGCAGAGTATGTGGATGGTTTATGGTATAGAGCAAAGCTCCTCTCTATTACACAGCTTGTCCCTGTTCAGATTCTGGTTCAGTTTGTTGACTATGGTACTTACTTAGTTGCCCCAACGAGCAGGTAAATAAATAAGAAAAAAATGCATGTAAAATGTCTGTGTGTATGTATGTATACACTTGGATTATAAAATACGTACTTATAAATAAATGTATGTATTTTTACATTTACTATTAATTTATATATAACTACATACATGTATTGTTTATCATAGTTTACCACTGGATTTCAGTTGGAGAGAAGGTGGGTTGGCTGGTTAAACCTGTCTGCAGCGTGTGGGGTTTTGCACCTGCTTCTCTGTTTCAGGTTGTTCTGAGAAGCCCATTATTATAATACCAGATTTCTCCATTATCTCCAGTTACTTGACCTGTGAGTGGGCTCAGGTTAATCTGCCTCTGCACCCGAGAACCTTACTCAAAACAAGGCCTGAGCCCTCCAGGTGTACGAACAAATCCAATCCTGTGTGACTGCAGTCTGCACAGAAGATAGCTGGGGAATAAACTAAGGGATAAGGGAGTATCTGAGTGGGACACACCCTGCTCTGCCTGTGTGGAAAATGGAAGTTCAAATCCCTGTTCTGTGCAGTTCTGAGACACTCTAAGAACAGAGATGTCAGCTGAGTGTCTCAAACATCCCAGGCTTTTAGGGTTCCCTAAGCTTGTCTGAATTTCTCATGCGTACACATTTATGTATATATGGATGGCACATAGTACTACAGTACATAGATAGTACCTATATATATACATGTATGTGTATATGCAGTACATATATATATGCAGTACATCTCTGTGTGTATAATAATAGGTACTATATATATAGGCTTGCTCTCAAGCCTGTTGTGGAATCTATACTTTGTTGCTGCAGATGATGCAAAAATGGGGATTTGAACAGATTTTGTGCTTCACAGTCTATTAGGGTCTTGGGAGACAGTGTCATCTATTTCAGAGTTGCATTTCCTGCTCTGCTTCCCCATTCCTTTGCTTCTGGAATAGAAAGCTAGAAGAATGGGGAGATGGCAGTGTAAACCCCAGGTACCTATTTCCAGTAGTGTGTCTAGAGCACATTCAGGCGTGAAGCACTTTGGACCACAAAGGTTTGTGGAGCTGCATTGTGATGACTGGCACTTGGATTCCTGTGCTCCCATCTGTGTTATGCTCTTGAGACTCCTCCCCAAGCAGGGTACTGGGGAAGGGTCTCTGATGCTGAGCTGTTTTTTGATAGTTCCTGTGCTAAGTCCTTCAGAGGGCCTAGTCCTGCCTGAGGAGTTGTTGGGTCTGATGTTGGCACATTCCCATAGAGCAGGGAGCCCAATCCCAGTTCCCACACCATGAATGTACTGTGTGAGCCATTCAGCCATCCTGATGTCCTTACTGCAGGTGGATTGCTGTGGGCAAACACTTCTCATTTCTGTTTCAGACTGCGTCACATACCTTGTCATCTGCTGAAGTATCCAGTTCAAGCAGTACGAGTTCTGTTGGCTGGATTTAAACCTGCTTCAGATGACAAAAATGTGGAAAGAATTCCTTATTCCCCAGAATGGAGCCTGAAAGCATTGTGGACCATGGTGGACTGCGTTGAAGGAAAGCGTCTCTCTGCTTCCATACTAGTAAGAAATGTACTTTTGGGGTTTTTTTCTCCTAGTCCTTGCTGAGCCTAAAATTCTTACTAGCACTCTAATTTCTAAGTCTTTGTTTTACTGTGAACCCTCATAGTTTAAAATTGAAAACCATTTACCATGAAGGAATGCTAAGAGAAAATGGTGTGGTGGTGTTCTTAATCCTGCAATCACAAAGTTTCTGAGCATTCCTGTTATTTTAAAACCAGTTTTCTTTACTTAAAAACAGGAGTATTCTTTGTATAGTCACAGTTCGCTTGAACAGTGAGTGCACCCAGTAAAATCTTTCAGTATCAGCTTGAGATTTAAATCTCTGACTTTTAAAACTGTACATTTTCAGACTGTTTCACCAGAGGTCACAATTTCTTTGTATGGAGATGACAAAAACCTGGTTCATCTGAAGCTGATAGAAATGGGACTTGCAGAGTTGGATGAGTGACATGTAAGTACAGTGACCATGAACTACAAATTCATACCATTGGGGAGGGATGATTTCAGAAGTTTTAAGTGAAGTATAAACTGCCAGTAATGTGGACAACTAGAATTTATTTCAAAACAAATCTCTTGTGTCCACACTTCCATTCTGTTTAATAAAGTGTTCAATATAAAAAAGCTGTTAAAAATTAACTTCTTTACATACCATTACTGAAACCCACAGTTTTAAGAACTTAGAGGTACTGAAACAAAGGGCCCTAAGGTGGTATAACATAAAGAGCTTCTGCTGCCTGGAACTGAAGAAGGCAACTTGCACATGTGTGGCAGTGTATTCTGCCCAAACAATCAAAATTAATCTTCTTTATTTTCTGCTTTTAATCTGCTTCTTGGTGGTTTCTCAGGCAAACATCCATGATAACATATTGATGTCCACATATGTGCCCAAACATGGAATGTTTTTAATGAAGAGCTTTATACTATATGTTATCCATGGGGAATAGCAGAGACTTGGATTTTCAGGTTTCTTGGCCAATGCTGTTACGTCGTATTTTTCCTTCCCATTTAATAAGCACTCTTCTAGCAGATGCAAACAGATGGTGTTCCTAACACTTTCTAATCTTGAAATAGTGAAACTGTATATCCACATCTCAATCTTTTCTGGCCTTGGAGCCTTAAGTATTGTTCTGTGATAACGTTCTCACAGGAGTAGATGGAACTAATGCATAGTGGTAAAGACTTAGATCAAAAGCTGATGCTGGGACACTTGAATTCTAGTATCTTGTTAGAAGACTTGAAGGGAAGATGATAGTTTTATTATTGTGACATAACTCTTGTTTGTGTTTCAGGTTTATTTGGTGACAGACATCTCCATTCAGCACCAGATAGGGAGCAAACTGGTGGGGGTGCATTACTGTCTTTGTTCTGAAACACGTTTGCATTGTTGTTGGTTTCTGTTTTCACTTTTAGGTGTTGTTAACACCTCTTTCACTTCAGAGTTTGGGAATAAACAGTTTGGTCAGCATGCACCTGAGAGCTTGCTTTCCTTTACTGCTGTAGTGTGTGAGGTTTCTTTGGGTGTCTCTCTATTGTACTAGATCCTTTACAAGTACAGCTCAGCCCTTCCCAGTCTCTCCAAGAAGAGCTTTGTCTAGATTATCAAGGAAAATACTTGTGTAATGAAGACTCCACATCCTCTCCAGGCAGCCAGTTCCAGGGCTCAGTCACCCTCCCAGTAAAGCAGCCTCTTGCTGTTCGGAGGGAACCTCCTGTGCTTCAGTCTGTGCTCATACGCACATCCTCTGGCACACATTTCCTCCCTCAAGCTCCCATGAAAGCCAGGGTCCAAAGCTGTCCTCAGCGCCCAGGCACAATGGGACAAGCAGTGGAAGGATCCTGTTTCAGTACATATTCTGGTACTAACCAGACATGTCCTCAGTGCTGTTGCAAATACCTTAGATACAGTTCATGCTCATTTTCAAAATACTTACATTTAAAAAAGACCAAAACCCCATTATCACCCATCTTGAAAGTGACTTAGCCCTGAATTATGTCAGAGCTGCTGTCTGAGATTGCCCAAAAGGCCAGGACCTGCCTCTCCACCCAACCAGGTAACTTGTGGGTGTGAGTGAGCACAGTTCTCATTGCCACCCTGGGAGTAAAAAAAGGGCATAGACAGAGTAAGGACAGAGCTTGCTTCCACTGAGGAGAAAAAGGGGAGAGGGCAGAGGAGACAAGGAGAAGAAAGTGAGTATCTTCTGCTGTGTGAGAGAAGGAAACAAATTTTTCAACATGCACAAGAATGGGAGAGTTAGAGCAGCCAGCCCAGCAGCAACCTTTTGATAGTAAGTACTGCGGAATTTTAATAGACAAGTCAGTTTAAAAATACCTGTTAGGTGGGAGAACTGGATGAGATGACCTTCATTAATTTTCTGGTGTTTCTGAGTAACTTGAAGAATGAACCTGTCCCCCACTCTTACCTGTATTAGCCCTGTGAGTATAGAAGAGCAGTTTATAGAACAGACACTGCAGTCTGCTGATGCTGTTGCCTTCCAGCTCTGAGATGAAGAAAATAGGACGATGAAGGAAAAAGAATAGCCCAGGACTGCCATTGCTTTAGTCTTTAAAGTCAAGCAGTAAGTAAACTGATGTCTAAAATAAGGTATAGTCTACAGCTCTTTGAGTGTTCACTGACAGCTGATTTAAGAACACCCATTTAACCCCACATGATGTATACTGAATCAATGAACTGTTTCTTAAAAGTAGAAATGGGAAAAAAGAATTAGCAAGAGCTCTGATATAGTAGCACCCACTGAAAAATAAATTTATTTAGAGAAAGCTATAAATAATATATATACAACAAGCTTTAAGCATTTTCACTTGTTTACAGAAATGTACATTATTTTTGCTGATGTGCTAACACTTCAGCAGTTTTGACATGGTCTACGCCTTCGTGTCCACAATAATATTACCATCCTTGTCCTTTACTCTGATTCTCCCAGAGACATACTTTGTTTCCTGCTGTCCATTCATGTACACAGTCTTGACAGTCCCATCTGGATACTCCCGTCTCTTAAACTGTGATGTGTGGAGTTCTCTCTGGCCATTATTGAACTCTATAGTTTTGCTTCCATCTCTGCATTGAAGGAGGAAAAAAACAAGTAAGGATTATGAACTGGTGTAAGACAAACATCAAGTATGTAAGCCTAAATGAAGGAATACTTCTAAAAAAAATACAGTATTTGTGGAAAAATCTGTTAAATATCTCAGCTGGTTCATACTCAAAAACCTGTTTCTGCAAAACTGATCTGACTTCTTTATACTTCAGAGCCTCCACTGCACTTTATCTGCACTAAATCCATCGCTGCTACAGTCCAAGGGAAGTTTAAAACTTGGTATTTTGAGTGCTATCAGTTAGTCACACCTATTTCCCACACCAGCCAGCTTCTCCTGTGTTTTCTAGAATTACACAAATCGGAGAAGTCTCTTAAGTTGGGGTATGAGACAATACAAAGTCTTTATGCCTCTTCCATGCTACCAAAAAAAAACAACTACCAACCAACCAAACCCAAAACTCAAGCAGTAAATACATGTTCACAGTACAGTCTAATGCAATAAACTTTCAGGAGATGTAGAAACAGATCTGTCAGCACACAGTGCCCCTGTCACTGAGCCCCAGGTGTTCCCATCCCCTCCCCAGGCCAGGGGACCCGAGAAGGAAAAGCTCACCGCTGCACACGAACAATGGTGCCATCAGGAAAGATACTTTCTTCTTGGCCATCTGTAAATAAATTCTTAATTGTTTGATCAGGGAAGGTTATTTCCTTCTTGCCATCAGGATAATGCTTCTCTGAAATGTATTTTGAGACAATATGCTTATTACATAAATACATACATATGGGCAATAATTCTTATGGTTGGGTTGGATGATTTCTTTACCTATTTGTCCATTTGAAAACTGCAAGACCTCTAAGCCATCAGAGTATGTAGTGTGAGTAGTCTTGGCATCAGCATAGTAATAGATCTGCAGACAACAGTTCAGATTTAATGTAACTAGTGAGGAATCTTAAATGTGTGTACACGTGCACATAACCAAGTATTTACTGAAGAATGCAGAAGATGTAGGATACATACCACTGTTTGATCAGGCATAATCTGCTTCACATCCCCATTGAAGAAGGTTATAGTTACGGTCTTCCCATCAGAACCCACTTTTTTCCATGTTCCATTTGGGAAAAATACAAGGTGACAGCCATTTTTCAAAACCTTCTCAACCTAATGAAAACATGAGAGAGGTCGCTATTAAGCCCTCACACTCACACTCTCACTCATCTTTTCCAACAGCTGTCTTCCAGAATTTCCCAGTGCCAAGCTCTAATCTTACCTTTCCATCAGGATAAGCAGTTTCTCTCTGTATCTCTTCACTGCCTGTATATGCAGGAGCAGATGGTAGTGACACGTGAGCTTCACTAGGAGAGGTATCCTGAGATGACAAACAACAACTCAAATCAAGCTTTGTCTTTATACACTTTTTTCCCTAGGCTGACAGGTATTTTAGGAAACAAGGATCATTACAGAAGGAAGATGAGTATGGCGAGGCATAAACACAATCTGGGGTTTAAGCAACTCCAAGTATAATTCAGGTGGTACAAGAGATGGAGACTGAGCACTCATTGGTTGTCTGCGGTCAGTTGTAGTCTGGACTGAAGTGGAATTCAGTGATGTGCTGCAGCATGGTGCTCAATTCCCTTAAGACATCACATCATGGTATGAAACGATCAAGTTCTCTAAAGCCTAAGTGCAACCTACAGCAATTAATGTAAGATTTAATTAAACTATTTAAAAGATCCTTGCACAGTTGCCCTACATGGAGCATATAAACATCCATCTTTCTTTAGCCCTCCCAAAAGGTAAAACATTTTGCAAAATTCAAAGGAGCAGGAGATTATTACTGTATCTTTTTTCCTGAGCCAAAGAATAATGCAACTACTAGACAAAGATAAAACAGTCCTCACTGACTGGTACATAGCCATTTTCTGGTATGACAATAAAAGTTGAAGAACATAAAAGACGAGTCAACAGCCTCATCAGTCACCCTCCAGATACTCATTAGCTTTTCTATTTTAAGCTTTTTCCTCCTCCTTTGAAAATCAAATCAAGACACAGGACTTACTACCATAAAAGTCTTAGAAGAATCTTCTAGTGCTACCATTGTGTCAGAGTTGTTTCTGTCATTAGCAGGTCCTGATGCAGGTGTTCTAGGAAGTTTTCCTACTGAGATACATGGAATAGTTAAATTGGACAGAGAAATTAAAGTATGATTTAAGTGTTACAATTATATAGGAGGTCAAGCTGTACAGACCACCTACATTTCTTAACTGCAGTAGAAACTGAAAGTGGGGTATTTATTAAAAGAATAGGCACATGCCAAGGAAAGACTCAATCACTGCCATTGCTTTGTGTGTCAGCAAGAAGCTACGACTGAAGAATCATTGCAACAGGCACTTAAAGCACTTTCCTATTTCATCTCAGTAGATTTACAGAGGATTTTCCCCTCCTAGGATTTTAGACATTATTAGTTACGCCTTAAAACGAACAAAGGCAGATGAATATAAGCTTTTAACAGGAACTGATCAGCATATTTTTTCCATGTCTCTCCTATCAAATTACCAAAATAAAACCACCTTCCATTCTGGAACATACTCCTCTAACGGATAACATGATGGTTGTGTGAGCTGTCAAAAAAGTACCCTGCAGTTACTTTCCATATGTGATTATCCCTTAGGAAGGCAGACAGCCTTTGCTCCTAACTGTGAACAGGGAACACCTGCTACAGCATTGCCCATATGATTACAGATCCTGGTAACAGAAGGTTCTGAAGAGACACAGCAGTTCTGATGCTATCAACACAGTCATGTAGACATTTGGAAGAAATTCTTCACTGTCAGGCGGGTGAGGCACTGGAACAGGTTGCCCAGAGAAGCTGTGGATGCTCCATTCCTGCAACTGTCCAAGGCCAGGCTGCATGGGGCTCTGAGCACCCTCTAGTGGAAGGTGTCCCTGCTCATGGCAGAGGGGTTGGAACTGGATGATCTTTGAGGTCCCTTCCAACCCAAACCCTTCTATGATTCCATAATCTAACCAACATCTGCAGCTTGGAGAACACCAGTGATAAATGCCATTTTTGATTACAGAAAGCAGGTTCTGCTGTGCTCCAGACCATCAAGTATGACCAGAAGCATTTTCACTCCAAAACTGGTCTCATCACAGCTTTCTCCAGAATCCCACCCTATGACGTATTTATCCATATGCTCAAGCCCATGACAGCTCCCACTCTATCTCCTTTTGAGGTGGTGATGCGCTCCACAAAGCAAAACTTCACACTCATTTTATTTTAAAGATTTAACAGAATTCTCTGACCAGACAAATATTTTTACCTTTTGCCTGTGAATAACTTTTGCCATTGATCTTGCTGCACTTCTGTACTGGAAGAAGGGGAGATGCAGTTCGACTTTTTGGGCCTCTATTTTGTAGACACTAAAAGAAAGGAAGTATTTGCCATTTATGTGACATGTAATCGTAACTGTTCATACAGAGCCAAGAAGATTTATACACCATATGACATGAAATTTACTGGAAGCTTTCTTCACAAACTATACAATTTTGAGACTTGGTCAGCAGAAGGGTTTGTGTGATGTAGCCCAAGCTGCCCTTTGGAGCTCTTCCTCCACCTGTTCCCTCACTACCAACTACTCTAGAATGTTAATTTGGTGCAAGCAGTCCAGAATAATAGTTACAGTTTCAAAACTTAATATAACTGCTTTAGACAATCGTGAACGGCCTGCTTTGCCTGGTTGATCCTGAAGGTGCAGAGGTTCACAGGTTAGACACTATCAATGATTTTTCTTTCATAACTGCGTCATTTTTAATTTCCAAGATGAGCTCCTCACCAAAAGGGATGCTGCACATTGTGAGCATTGACATTTGGAGAGAATGTGACATTAACACAATTCTGTGTCTGTCACCACTAGTGTACTCCCCCCATCAGTACATTAAAAGTGAACAGCTAAATTGTAGCTATTACACTCCAAGTATGTAACACAAAATTCACAAGTATTCACACAAATGTATTTAGAGCACCGAGATTAATAACTTACAGATTCTGCTCTATTTAGAGTCATCCCAGAATTTTCTATTTTCTTCTTGCTTCCAGCAGCTTCTACTTTCTTCCAGGCTTCTAGACGAAACTTCTCCATAATTTTGATTTCCTCTCTTAGCTCCAAATTCTCATTTACTAAAGCTTCTATTTGATCTTTCAGGCGTCGATGGGTGGTTGACCATTTTGCCTCTTTTCGTTTTAAATCTTCCTGTAACTCTGCAATCTGCTGTTTTAAAGCCTTAGAAAAATGCATGTTTATAAAGAGTTTTCATTTTTAATATACTAAAATATATTTTCGTTTCTAATAGAAATACAAGCACAAGCAAAAAAGGCACAAGTGGCAAAAAAGTCAGATCAGCTTAATAGTGCAGGGGGTGAAAGGTAGGAAAAGTTTTCTGCCCTGAAAAAGTTGATTATTTACTTTAGACTACCAGCTTTATAAGCTCTACTCCAATCACAGGAATTGTTTTTCTTGCTTTCTTGGCATCCTTTACACTTCGTAGATTGGCCAGTACAAACACACTTGAGACAGAAATACAAAATTATTAATGCTACCCTTGGAGGGCCCTTCAAAAATCTTGGCACAGGAAAACAGGGAGGACACAATCACACAAAACACACATAAATCTGCCTAGACAGCTTAGCAAATGTCAACTCAGTTTTTTGAAGGAGGGAAGGAAGAGAGAAATCCCTGTGTGGTGCTTAATACGGCTTGTTTATACATCTCATATACCATACATCCTGACAGTGAAGGAACAACAGATCTGGTTCCTTACATCCCTGATACCTAAAGACCTACAAGTGATAATAAAATGTAACTTTGAAAATTGTAGAAAATTACTACATAGACTGTACAAGAGTTATAGACAGAATAAAACCCTTGTGGAATTCTAGTTTGCACTTTGATCCACTACCATGAACAAAAACTTACAATTTAATATTTTAACTTCAGTAATTTTGTTTCAAAGTTGAAGATCATTCTATCAGTCACAAGCAGTTTTTAGTATGGAAATGTGACAAAAAGATTTGTTCATGACGAGTTTTTGCCTTAAAACCATCAAACAGCTTTGTGAAGACTGTAGTTCCCTTCCTCAGTTAGAATAATTTAGACTGGAAAAAAACTTTAAGATCATGGAGTCCAACTGTTAATCCAGCCCTGCCAAGTTCACCACTAACCCATGTCTGCTAACAGTTCCCATCTTGAAATCACTTGTAATCTTTCAACTAAATTAGAATTTAGACCTTGACTGCCTTTAAGTGAACTTACATGTTCCTGTGTGGACTAGAATAACAATATATTCTTATACCTGAATTTCATCACGTTCTTTTTTATCTGGAATTGCTCTAGCTTCTGTGGTGTATTTTTCAAAAACTTTACGCTCCTTTTGCAGTTTTTTAATTTCCTTCTTTTTATATTCTTCTATTTCAGCCAGTTCTTGGGCTTTCTTCTGTTCAAAGTCTGCAATTTCTTTCCTATAATTATGAAACAAAGTTGTTGTTTTAGCCCAAATCTCCTTCATATCTGGATTTTAGGAAACAAAGCGAAGACTCAGTATTTTTGATCACAGATTACAATTCAGCATCTATTACCCCCAGGAAGGCTTACATATAAATGGTATTACTTATTTAAGGAGTAAGAATTGTCACACAGTGGGTGTTTGAAGTCCAACAATTTATATTTTTATATCTTCTAGTCACAAACATTATCCTGAATTTAGAAAAGCTTTGGCTAAAATCTTGCTACATTCTTCAAAACATTAGAACACCATCCCCCAAAAACACCAGAGAAAAGAATCTGCTAATAGGAGGTCAAAAATTAAACATTAGCCAAAGACAATGCTGTTCCCAAACAAAACAAAAGTGGCTGTGGTAGGAACAGATGTGCCCCATTTAAGTCATCAGAGGTAATTATTCTGTTCTATATGCCACTTATAAATGCCCCAGTTCAAATTAAAAGATTCTCAGTGTGTACACTCAAATATACAATCCAAAGCAAAAGCATCAAGACCAATTGCAAGGCCAATTTAGGATTATGTTACCCTTCAGAACAAAAGTATACACGTTCTCCCAAATACAGCCTTTAGGGACATCATATTAACTGAGCAGGGGTTCTTAATACTATAATTTCTGTGTAATAATTACAGTTTAACTTACACACAGAGCAACAACTCGTTTCTAGACCTATCTCCACTGTAACTGAAGCACATGAATTGTTTACCTGTGCTGTTGGTAACTGGACTTCAGGAGAGTCTGCAACACACTATGTAAGTCAATGCAGCAAAACGCTGCAATTGAAAATTACCTGATACTTGCCAGGGCGTGCTCTCTTTCTTCACGGAGTTTAGTCAGAGTTGTATTTTCAGCTCGGAACCTCTCAATTTCAGTTTCTAACTCAGCAAGTCTCTCTCTCAGTAGCTGGGATGGAACAGTGTTTCCTGGCAAAGCACAGCCACATGCACATTACCTAAATGGCATCCATAAGACTGAAGTAAACAATTATCACACACCAGCTTAAGAAATCATTAAAAAAAAAAAAAGACAAACCAAGTAATAATATTTTAGACAGTAGTAATATTGCAAAAAAATTCTACTATCCAAATAACACAGAAGTTACGTTTTAAAACACTCTGCACTATTTACTCAAGTACCTCAAATACAGAGAAGATCTATCACTTTTGTAGTACTTTTAAGTACTGAAGGCATCTTTCATCTTGGTAGAACTAAAGCTATATTTGGAACTGGAATGTGAAGGGCTTCACATCAAACCAGAGAAATAAAATGAAGGTATAAGTGTATAATGAGTGTATATAGTACATGTATAGGTACATACCATATATATGTGCCAGGTACATGTAGACAGTATGATGGTAGAAGGTACATCAAACAGGAAAGTTTATGGTTGTAAGTTTTTTTCAAGTTTTGGTCACAACAAAGTGTGTTTACACCCGTCCCTGATGGGAAATCTATTGCAGAGGCTGATAATAGGGAGGGGTTTTGTGGGCTTTTCTCCCATCCCAGTTTGCTGTTCAGTCACTACTTAAGAATCCCTGGGGTTTCAGAGTCTGAGTATGCAACAGAAGAGACTAAATACTGATGTTGCTGTGTAAGTGGTTGCCTTGCTCACCCTTAAATACTCTGAAATGCTGTAAAAAAACCCACAACCCTACCCCTCCTCCTGCAAACTTTTAGCAGCCATCTTTAGACAACCCTACACAATCAATTCTCCAAAAACAATAAGCAGAAGTAGCAGCTTTCATATGAATCATAGAATATCCTGAGTTGGAAGGCACCCAAAAGGATCAAGTTCAACTCCTGGCCTTGCACAGTACATCCCGAAGAGTCACACCATGTGCCTGAGTGCATTGTCCAAACACTTCTTGTGTCAGGCTGGTGCAGTGCCCACTTCCCTGGGGAGCCTGTTTAGTGCCCAACCACCCTCTGGGTG
>QWTY01028822.1:0-14486 GCA_008033365.1 Pseudorectes ferrugineus
ACTAGTCTGCATGCTTCATCCAACATTTGTTCATTCCAGTGTCTGTTAGGAAGAATAATAGATACAATCAGACCAGGACTAATAAAAAAATAAATACAAATTGCAGTAATATATGCGTACCATGGACCACAGACATAATCCTGCTCACAGTGAAGCCAAAATATTGATTCTAAAAATGTCTGCAGTTTTTAAAATGGTGTAGATCAATGTTGCTTACAGAACTGAGCTCCCGTAAGTAAACGGAATTAAGTGCTATGCCAGCATTTTTAAAATAAACAAGTAAATAATTAAACAAACCCTATTACAGTTTTAAAGCTGCTTTAGCAGTCTTACAGATTCTCACCATATTACAGATACTATCCTATATTTGAAGAAAAGAAGATAAAGATATAGATGCAAAATGTAGATACTTTCAAGGGATCTAATTAGCTGTTACATTTCCTGGAAGAGCTGTCTTCTTCAAGTATCTCAACACTCTTAATTCTCCATAGTAACACAACCCTAGATATCAAAATATTAGTCTGTTAGACTAAATTTAATCATGTAAAGCATCAAAAAATAATGAGCACTTCAACTAATGAAACATTTGCATATTAAACGGCAAAACAGGCCAGTGGGGCTTTGTTTAGTGTTGTTTTTATGCTGCTTGAATTATTTGCAATTTTTTTCCTCCAAAGCTTGGAAAGGTGCTGCAAACTCAGAGGGAAAATAAGGGGCTAATTCTGGAGATTATTGGTATCTTGTAGATGAAGAGATATTGCAAAGGTGAAGACTTGACTTTGTGCTCCTAACTTTATTGGGCACATCTGAAGTCCTCAAACTTTGTATCTTTTAGACACAAGCTGAAGGACTCAAGAACACTGATACGAGGGGATTATCAAATGTACAAGATACAGTGTAATTTACCAATGTTTGGGTTTAGGTGCACAACTGACTGATGTATACCTCATTTACCTATCTCACAGCTCATCTGTCTTATCTCTCTGCATAATTCACACTGGAGTTGCACTTCATGTGCAAACTCCAAAACGTAACAATCCTGAAAAGTCATCATTCAGGCTTGATCGTTCACTTGAACATACAAGGCATCAGTCAGGCAAATGAAATCTTTCTGCACTTTCATGTCCCAAGGAACATGAACCCAAGGTTTCAAAGTCCATTTACTCAGAGACACAGACAAGACAGAGAAATTTTACCTTCCAGTAAGTGTCCAACAGGTTTGTTTTGCACAGACTGTTGTCGAGACAGCACCTCCATAGAAAATGCTTAGATCCTTTATAATGTCTGTACCTTCTTCAAAAAGGACTCTCATCCCAGCATTGGTTATTGGAAGAGCATTTTCCCGTCTTGGTGCTTGTCGAAATGCAGAGACATACTCCCCCTGAGCAAGATGAAGTGCAGACATATAAGTATCTGAAAGTAGAAGTTGTTTTTGCACTATGTGAAGCAAGAGAACAAAAAATGAAAAGCACAAATTCAATTTCCTGACCATTCAAGACCACGCACTTTCTTCTCTTGATCTTTCAGTAGCTTTACCATCTTTGATTTTCTAGCAACTCATACCCAATCCTCCATCACTTACACAGTGCACATGACCTAGATTTTTCATGGTAGATAGCAGGAAGACAGGGATCTTGTGGAGTAGAATTCTATTTATAACAAGACTGTAAATTTAGAGGCTTCAAAGTATTGCCAAACTTCATTATTCAGATAACATGATCCATAATTCTCTTATAAGATCCCATATCCACTCTTGCAAACCCAGTATCAGTTAAAGACTATTATTCAGTTCAGCAACATTTACGGAACCACCACACACACATCCAATCTTATCCCATTTTAAAGAAAAATCCTCAAGAGACAACAGTGCTTTACCTACTTGATGCCAGCCATATCACAGGTGAGCAGCCTGCTTTGGTGAGCACAACGGCAGCTTGTCCAAGACCCCTTTCCCTAGGGGATCTAGACAACTGCTATTGCCCTCATCATTTTAGGGCAAACTGTTGTCTGAATATTACTCTTTATATAGCATCGCCAGCTACCTGCTGAGTTGTGTTTTTTGGCTGAAACTAGGAGATAGTATGGCACTAAAATGAATAAATGTAAGGAGTTCAGAAAGTGAGCAGTAACATTGCTAGTTTAAACAGATGGATTATGCCTCCTCCTGCTCTTTATTTCATAGTCTTTAACTCTGCATAAAGCAAATCTAAACAAACTAATAACTTACCTTCCTAGAATGGGGAATATGGATAGAGACTAAGATCTCTTCTGGTGTAATGGTATTGTTACCAACTCCATCTGCAAAAATATCACCCACAGGAATCTGTCGCTTTTGTCCTAAAAAAAAAAAAATCCCAAATCCAGAAAATTCCATACAATTGTGCAATTAACATATAGCAATAGTATTTTAGTTGGCAAGAAATACCTGCTGCCTTCCTGAGTAAAAAACCACTACAGAGCTTCCATAAAAAATTATCAGTGATATGTTCTATAAATTCAAATGGTACTCCATCTTCCATAACATCATAGTATCAGATTCC
The DNA here is from genome assembly GCA_008033365.1 of Pseudorectes ferrugineus. Taxonomy (NCBI): domain Eukaryota; kingdom Metazoa; phylum Chordata; class Aves; order Passeriformes; genus Pseudorectes; species Pseudorectes ferrugineus. The sequence goes on from QWTY01028822.1 coordinate 2,541, forward strand.
TAAAAAAGTACCCAGAGGTCAATCCCCATTCCATAATCCTCCCTTTTGATACTGCCATGATTATGCACCCTCACTCCTGTCAATCTGTTCCAAATCTCTGCAGCTGCTGTCGTCACTACCTTTCATTCTAAAACATAAGAAATGAGGAAGTAAACAGAGTGGTAAAGAAATGCTACAAAAGTAAAAAATTATTAGGGGGGTGGAGTTTTTGTTGTTTAGGTTTTGGGTTTATTTCTTCTTTTGTTTGCTTTTCCCCTGAGATTCTGAACATTTCCAGGAGTCCTGAAAGAAATAAATGCTATTGCTTTTTCCTTTCTCTTTTTGATATTTTATTCTAAAAGTGATCATACTTGTTATTCTAGGATATATATTATGAAAGTTAAATTTTTCAGAAGGGAAGACGACAAAATTCTGCAAGGAACCTAAATCTCTAAGAGCCCTTTGAACACTTAACATTTCATTTATGCTACAGAGACAGGCTATCTCCTCCTACCTCTTGAAGCCAGATTGAGTATGCAGTTGCTGGCTGCCAGAACAGGATTCAAGTCTGAGGTTGATTTTCTGCTTATGATGTTTCCACCAAATGACTTGAAAAAAAAGAAAGTAATTTATGTTACCTTTCTCTGTAACCTTCATATTTTTATGTTAAGTCACAATATGACATGCAGACTATATGTACATTTATACATATTGAAAGCTCAAAAAAGAGTTATTGATAGAAAATTCATGGCAAAATCAAAATTAAAAATGCAAGTTTTACATGTAGTCAGGACCAATTTTACATTTATTACAATTTTTTCAAATTGTAATTGCAAGTCATTCACAACATACAGCAACATTTCTTATCTGTTCTCCGCCCAGAGTTCCTAACTGCTGCACGACAGCACGGAAAACCCTTGTCTTCTCTTCAGGGAACTCCGCAATTGCATTTGTCAAGATGTCTTTCACTAGAGAGAGGCTGCAGGCAGCTCCCAGGGTTAATCCTGTAACCAAAAGATGATGAAAGTGTAATGTGTGCATTGCTTCACCGCCTGGGTTTTAGAGTGTGTTCAGACTGTAGAGCTAGGACAGCTCATGTGGGCTACAGGCAGATAAAAGGAGAGGGGCCTTTGCATTTTAAAGGAACTGGAACCTTTCATTTCAGGAGACTGAGGGTGAAATTCTAGAAATGATGAAATTGAACTAATACCTCACCTCTTCTGCGTAAAGGGAAATTCTTTCTCTGCTTCCAGCTGCACATCCCAACTGCTTCCCTTGCACCTTGCTTTGACTGAGTAAATGTTTAGGAAACGTTTCACGCAAAGGTGAGTCAGCTTCAAAATGCTTTCAACAGACTCCTCCTATTTTTAAGCACCATTTTCATCCTAATTTGATCTTGCCTTGCATATGTACATTCTAGTTATTCTTCTAAGGTGTGGGTAGGTAGCATTGGCAACAAAACCCCAAACAGTCCTAACAATGAAGACAGTATTCTTTTTCCCACTAGAAAGACAACTTATATGCATTTATTTGAGAAGGTTTTTTGTAAGATTATACTTTTAATTTTTTTTAAATGGTACACAGTTCCTTTCTATTAAAAATAATTATTTACATAATATATGAATGTTTTCAATGAATACTGGGATTCAATAAAAATATAAATGAAAATATATATAAATTTAATGAATTTTAATCAAGCAAAGCAATGTTAAATCTTTTGTATTTAAAAGCAAAATTTAATCAAAACATGTTTTGCATTTAAACCTGATTAAAGGGAGGAAATGCTATTTCTGGCTGGCAAACTAAACTGCATATCTCTTGTTTTCGAACTAGTAAGTTTCACCTTTGCATATCTAGCTTTTATTTACACACTTTAAAAAAGTAGTAAGCATTCTCTCAGCTTCTTTTCAATTCGTAGCTACTTTTCATCTAAGGACAAACTAGTCTTTGAATAGAACTGGATGACTGATCTGAAATAAAATAGATACTTTAAATGCAATGACAGAACTATCAAACACAATTTACCACTTTAAAAAAGTGGCTTCAGGCATATAGGAAGTAATTTCATCAGATATGACTTGCCTTAAAACTTTGGCTGTAAACTTGTATGAGCTAATTTTTATTCAATTAACTTAGACTATTATGATAAGTTGAAACGTATTTCTAGTTGTATTTCTAATCCACCAGAATTTATTTAAAACCCAAAACCTAGTCTATCTTTAACTAAAAAAAACCTCCATGCTTATTATAAACATGTAAGTTGAGGTACAAAATTTTTAACCTATTATAATTAATGCTGTTATGATTGAGAACAAGATTAGTTAATGCATATTAGCTATGCCAGTTTAATCACAGCCTTTTTTCTAATGTAAACAAGCATGCCACATGCTAACTCTCACTGTGGTTCTGTATGGGTCTCTCTCTGCAATTCAGCAGAGCCCAGCACAGCAATCACAAAGCCAATACTGCATGACTTGGCACCAGAACCAGTATTACCAGAATAATCACCCTTGCACTAAGGCCAAGACTATATTGCTGGTCAGCTCTACACTGCATCACGAAGACAAAACCATCCTGCACTAGAATGTTGGCAACAGCCCCCTTGACCTGGGAAAGAACCAAGCATGCTTAGGAATGAGTTGCACAGCACTTCACACCTTCAGCACTATGGAATGGTGCAGCATTCCTTACTGCAAAGAAATCTCCTATTTCTGAATAAAGTCAAGTCTACTGACCATCATCTGTGTATTTCAGCACATTCAGATCTGGGATCCTTGCAGGAGCAATAAGAACTGGATGGAACACACCTCTAAATTTCATCTCAGGTCCTACAAGATAAGAATAGACTTAGACAAAAGGCTTTTCCGTAACGACAACTCCCACATAGTGGAACGTAAGCTTAAGGATGAAGATGCAAAAAGAAGGACAAATGTAGCCCCACTCGTCTCATGCACACTGGAACTACAGCAACAGGAGCCATTCTGATCACATACATACCCACAGCAGTGTTCCCAACCACAAGAGGTGCTTCAGGATGGGCAGCTTTCAGATCCAGTAGTTCATCCAAGCTTACGGGAGAAATCCATGTCACTTGCTCCCCACGAAATAGCAGAGTTCTTTTTGGTTGATTTTCTGCCATTCTCTGATGGAGAAACATGGCAGATTTAAATATTTAGACATATAGACAGGTGTGAGGTCTAATAGACATTAGACTGAAAGTCAAAAATGTTCTTAACAGCAGTTCTACACAATCCTTTAAAACTGGACAAAAATGGGACAGAAATATTATGCTGGCTCTTTGCACAGTGGTGAAAATCTAGACTGTGTGGGTGAAATGTTTTCAAGTAACTCCAATGGGGTAATAAACAAGATTGATAATAAATAGTCCCCAAGCAAAAGATGTAGGAATAGATCCAGCAATTGTTAAACTGTTAGAATAGTGATAAAAAATACTTAGGGAGGTGTTGCCCACTTAGCTTGCTTGGAGGTCACCAATGACACTGACAGCAGCACCCCTTTCTAGATTATGCATGCACTTAAGTGTCTCTGGCTGTTCTAGCACTGTTCACTAATCACTTGGAAACAGCTTGTGAACCAGTGCTGGTACAAACACACAGCCAAGAACTCCCATCCTACAGTTATCAACATTTCTCCAGAAGCAGTCAGCTAACTGCAGAGAATTTGGCTTTGAATCTCTACACTGACAATAAAGTAAAACAAACAGCTTTCAGTTTTTCTAGGGTAAATACTGCTGTCAATAATTAGGGATGCCTAACACTTTCCATTCCAGCTGTTTATATCTTTGGCATACCTTAATGACTGGGGCTAAACACTCCCTGATCTGGGTGGCTATCTGAGAAAAGACTAACAAAACTATTAAGCCACAAAATTGATTTCCAATGTTAGGAAGTGTTTGCCATTCAGTTTGCTGTAAAGTATACGTATCTTCAGCTGCTGGACTGAAAACCCAGTTTAGGTTACTTCTTTGTCTTCTCACCTAACACCTAACTCTGCAACTTCATGTTCCCAATATGATTTTTTTTGGTATGTGAATATTTAATAAGCTTACTGGACAAAAAACCAAAAAGGAATATAATAATGGTTTGACATTAACATGTTTTGACATTTCTTCTGATGAATTACTGCTAAACTGGACTTAAGAACTAATTCTGAACAGAGCTTAAGAATAGTCTATAAGCAGCAAAAGTTACCATTAGTTACCATTAGTTCTGGAGGGAATATAAGCTCCTGGGTAGGATCTAAGGGCTGGAATTCATCTGTCGAAAACAGGCTAGTGGAGACCTTAAAAAGAAGACGAGCAAAGACCAAGAGTTTTCTCTCATCATTAATTTCATACAACAACAACAACAACAACAACAAAAGCAAAAGCAAAACCAAACCAGGAGACTCCCACTGAAGTCAGTAAAAAAGTAGCTATTTCATTATCATTCGGATTTGTTGTTAAATCACCATGCATCATTTGGAGGTGCTGAGGTGAAAGAAGTGTTCATAACATTTTCTTAAATTTTACTGCTAACACAAATGACAGTTGAGAAGCAAGCAACTGAAGGACTAAGTACAGGCTTCCTGTAGTTTTACTATAACAAAGTAGATTCATGCCAACCTAGAGTACTCAAAACCCAAAGAAGTAGATCAGCTACCATTGAAAGAAAATTGAGAACAAAGTGAAATGTTTGTCTGGATAAGAGGTTTCACATAAAATCACAATCATAGCTCTGATTTTTAAGAGCATATCAATTCTTCAGACTCAAGTCAGCAGTTTTCCTAGGAGATCAGTACTTGGACTTGGACCATCACTGATCATTGATTTAAGACAATTTCACATATGCCCTCATGTCTTGCACAATGTAATTCTCACTGTATGGGTAGAGCTGAGACTATTAATATTACTGAACCTGAAGAGCTGTTCAAATCTCAGCTCTGGAGATCCAAACTACCTTATACCAACTATCTGACATGTCACTGCTTCCTCATACAAATACACACATAGAATCCTCCATTTTTCAAAATATTTCCAAATTTCTTGTGAGGAATAACTAAATATCCTATTTATCAAATAATATATGCAATACTCTAAGTTTTATGTTGAAGTAGGGAAGGTAATATACTTAAAACTTTACCTTCTCTTCGTTGTCAAACAAATCATCCCCCTGATCCAAGCAACACTTCCCATTTGCTTTCTTTTGACAACAAATGGATTCCTAAAATAGGAATATCCCATTAGTGAAATACTGCCCAGAACAGCAATGAGTTAAAGCTGATAAGAGTGACTCTATATTTCAGTAAAGTTCTAGATAAAGTTTAAGAACAAGCTGAATTAAAAGGATTAAGTGTTAAAGAAGTGATATCAAAAAAATAATTTTAAATCATCAGATGTTGAAGTCCTTAATACAAAATAATTCAACTATGTGGAATTCAGTTGACATTGTGAGAGCAGATGTAGATGGTCTGTATTGTTTCCTTTACCAACTGTTCACTCCCATTTCTTCTCTGTAGGTTTCTGACACATTGCATTGCATGATAAATTACTAAGAACCTGGATTGAAATTCTGCTTTTATACATGCCAGTACTAACCCACAGTAAACCACATGGAGTTACTTCAGATTACTCTTCATAATCCAGGGTAGACACCATGTTAATTAGTGTTAATCAATTTTTATAATGGGTTAGGCCATTTACTCAGAATGACATCTCTTAACAGAGGGAAGTGATGATCTTAATGAAAATCTTGATGGCTTGTATATACATATACATATAGGCCCAATCTAGTAATCCTATCGCCACTACTTCTTACCTTACAGAAGGTTTTACAGGCATCTAGGATTGGCCTGTATCCGGTACAGCGGCACAAGTTCCCTGAAGAAAGGAAATCAGTCAGAAAAAGCTTTGCTCTAAAGCACGTGGCTTTAGAATGTCATTTCTTTATGTGAGTCTTGTGTTTTTGAAGCTCAAGGAGAAGTGTTAGCTCTCACAAAGACAAAAAAGAACAGTGTCACAAGACTTAGGACCCTGCAGCTCCTGACAAAAGATATGGTTGTTTCAAGGGGAGTACGAAATACTTGAGATCTGCACTAGAGTGAATGCTGGCTACAGCTCAGTATGCAGGAGAATAAGAGACTGCACAATATTCTTTTCCCACTCAAGATGTTGTTCTCTTTCCCCCTGACTTTTTTCTAGAGGTGAAAGAAGTTAACATTACACCTCTAAGTTCACCACACAGCAACAGGAAATGACTTTGGCTTCACTCTGACTCTAGAGCACAACAGATGACAGAAGGCTATTTTACCTACAATAAATGATCACACTTTCCCTTACTGAAGATAGTCTGCATCTCTCTGCCTTATCTGTTTTAATCCTACTGCAAAGGGGCTGTCCTGCAAGGCTTACGACATTCTCAGCTCCAGATATAAAGGGACTTTGGAGATGCTCAGATGCAGCTGCTTCTCCAAGATGACATCATTTTCGCTCATCTGATTTAAAGCACTTCAAAAGATACATATGTTTTGAACACCTGAAAAAATCCACAGCTCCACGTTTCATTTTCCAGGAGAAAAGAATGACAGGGAATACAAGGTCTGCATCCAGTAGCAACTCTGCTGAGAAGCACAATTTGTAAGAGTACATCATCCATGCACGCAGGCATGTGTACTCACACACACAGGCACTCACATACACAAAGCATCTGAAGAAATGCTTCATGGACACACCTGCAAACTAAAAAGTGGCAATATTTACCAGCCAGAGCTGCAATCATCTGCTCTGAAGTTGGTTCTGGGTGGTTTCTTAGCAAAGTGTATATGGACATCACCATTCCAGGCGTGCAGAAACCGCACTGGGAGCCATGGCACTTGGCAAGTCTTTCCTGAAATGAAATACCACAAACAGCACTCCTTCCAGCACTCATCTCCATTCTAATGAATGGTCTCTTAAATGGGAGATGCCATACAAAATGTTGCCTTCATAGTAAATCAGACTTTTGAAGTAAAACACTTTAAGCAATATCAAATGAGAATAATTATTTTGGGTGTGATGTTCAAGTACATCTTACTAAAGAAGCTAATTAACCTTCAGTGGACTTCTATCTTTGTGCATTTATACTAAACCATGAGCCAAAGGGACATTGTCCAAGATGTGCCATTAACCCAAACAGAGCAAAGCCTGACTCACTCCAGCAATCCTTACACACCAACTGCTTGATCAGACTGTCAATATTAAAGTAAGATCCATTATGAGCCATATGTCATCAGCCTTGATCAATCAACCACCAGAAACAAATGTTGTCCTCTGTTGTCATTTAGCAGGGAAAGCAACCATCTTAAGAAATTCCCATGCCCTAAAAGCATTGTCACTAAAGCCATCCCATACAAAAAAGAAATCAGTAATCCTTTTATATGGTGATACTGTACTCTCACCTGAACCGGATGAATCCTGGTTTTTGTACTTCCAACACCTTCCACTGTAGTCACTGCTGCACCGTACAAGGAGCAAATGGGAAGCAAACATGCATTGGCTGAATAGTGTCTTTGGAACATAAAGGAGAATAACGAACATGAATATTATTTTAATAAACAAGTGTGAATACTATTTTTCAGTCAACCAAGACATAGTTCATACTTACAAAGCAGCCACTATCAACAATTGGAATGAGAAGGGATCACTTTCTAGCTATGTCTCTTGTCCCCAGTATAAAAACATATCTATGAGGACAGCTCCATAGAATTTACATCTTCCTTAATACTTCAGTCTTTTCTAATTGCCCTCTTGTCTCTCTTGCCCACAAGCAATCTGTCAATTGTATTTTGGAGGAGGAAGATATGGAAGGGAAGATTGGTGTAGTCATTGGAAGGAAGTAAAGAATTATTGCTTCAAGTTTATAATCAAACTTCTGATCCAAATTTTGATGTAAAATAAATATCATACTAAATAGGAACAACACACCTAAATGAAAATTCTTCAAAGCATTTAATAATTTGAATAAAAGTATTTGTTTTTTTAAATACAGTTGAAATGTTTCTTTTCAAGAGTCTGACTGCTTTAATTTCAGCTCTTTCATTAACTTCAAACATTTTCATTTGTGTTGCATTCCAATGTAATGCAACTGTACAAAAGGACAACTGGAATGCTTTTTTTACCCACCTAGTAAACACTTCAATGCACAATGGCATGTAACCATTTAGCAATTCGATTGAAGTTTTCTCAACTTAAAAGCAATTTATTCCAAGTTTTAGCTTAATGAAACTTGGATTTTGAGTTTCAAAATATTTCTTTTTGTGGGTGGGGTGAAAGGGATGGAGTTCAGTATTAAAGGGCTGTTAAGACTCAAACTTCTGCCTACCCTACCTTCCCACCAATCACATGACAGTATGCTGGTTTTGGCTGGGATAGAGTTAATTTTCTTCACAGCAGCCAGTGTGAGGCTGTGTTTTGGATTTGTGCTGGAAACTGCTGATAACACAGGGATGTTTAGTTACTGCAGAGCAGGGCTTACACAGGGTCAAGGTCTTTTCTGCCTCTCACCCCACCCCACCAATGAGGAGGCTGAGGGACACAAGAAACTGGGAGGGGACACAGCTGGGACAGCTGACCCAAAATGACCAAAGTCACACTCCATACCATATGGCATCATGTGCAGCATATAGAGCCAAGGGAAGAAGAAGAAAGGGTAGAAGGTTTGGAGTGACTGTGTTTGTCTTCCCAAGTAACCATTACAGATGAATGTGTCCTGCTGTCCTGGCGATGGCCGGACACCTGCCTGATGATGGGAAGTAGTGAGTAGATTACCTACTTTGCTTTGTTTCCATGACCAGCTTTTGCTTTATCTATTACAATGTCTTTTCTCAACCCATGAGTTTTCTCTTTTACCCTTCTGTTTCTCTCCCCCATCCAAATGGGGGGAGTGAGAGAGCAGCTACATGGTCCTCAGTTACCAGCTGGAGTTAAACCACCATACAGAGCTGCAGGTAGGAGCCACATTCCAGTGGTCATGCCAAAGGGTCTTAAATTAATGCCTCCTAAAACCTCCTTGAAGGGGCTGTCAGTATTTATAAGTAAATCAAGCATTTGAGTATGACTGTTCAGCAAATTTACAATATAGCTGAACCAACAGTAATTTTAACAGCATTCCCTTTTTGGATTACAGTGGCCCTTCCTCTAGATTCTTTCACTATTAAGTACAAGTTCTACAACTCTGTTTTTAAAGTTTCATATCTGGAAATGGTATCTACAATCATAAAATTCTCTGTGGTTTTCAAAATATTCTGCAAAGGATACCGTATCTTCTTGGAAGCTGGCTCATAAGTTGATATCATCACTGTGCAGGCACCGCAGCCACCTCCTCCACAGCCATACTTAGTTCCTGTGAGACGGACTAAAAATGCTGTCATTAGGGAAAATAATTATGTAGTTCCATTCTGGTCTTTATTCCGCTCAAAGGCTTGGGACCACCTTTTTTCCTAAACCTCTAAGGAACATAGAATCAGTTTGGTATCATAGCATATGTATCAGACTCCTTTCTATATTGGAATAAAATTTTCAATGAAAGCAAGATTGAAGCTAAGGAATGACGACCAAAATCCCCTTCTCAAGAAAACAGAAAACTTGATTGTGACTTATTTTGGAAGAGGGTAAGTTGGAACAGAAAAGGGAAGTGAAAAATAGTTTTCCAAGTGAAAATACAAAAGGAAGAAATGTGTAATGGGCAAACCAGCTGTATATCTGAAATTTCAGTGGAACACTAAAATCAATATCCCAGTTTCTCCCAGAAGGCCCATTTATAGTCAGGATATTTGCCTTGCATCTCATCTGAAAGATCACACTTCTGAGAGAAGTGCTCATTTCTGTGAATCTGGAACAGTGGTCAATCTGAAGCTGTGAATCAACAAACAGCTGATTTAATGTTCCAAAACCACCCAAAGGAAGATGCCTTTGTGCCCCTCAGAATTCCGTCAGCCTCAGGCTCTCATCACAAGGTCTCCCCTTTACCAGGAGAGAGACTATTACAAAACTTGGAGATTTCTATTCTGTCAAGCTTTTTGTATACTGATCACTAGATTTTTAGACTCCTTTATGAGGTGGAAGGGGAGAAACACAGACACAAATTGATTGTGCTTGATGGCGTAACTTTGTGTGTTGAAGAAACTAGGCTAAAAGTACAGCAGCTCAACTGAAGAATATTTGGATTAAGAAAGAGACATCATTTCGTATGGTTGATTTATCTTAAAGGAATCACAACTTCCTTAATCTGGTAATTAAGCCTTGAATCAAAATTTATGGAAATTTTGCTTGAATAAGGCTTTCACATGAGTGACTTTAGGGAACAGACAAGAAAAGGATACGCCTCTTTCGCAGATAAGACAAGAGCATTTGTTCAGGATCAGCATTTTTCTCTATTATCTACAGTAAGAAAGTAAAAACAAGCTTTAAGTAAGAAACCAAGGCATTTCAAAATTTAGGGCACAAACTACATTCCCACAAAGCCAGAGGAGAATCCTTCACTGGTTCCCTCTCATAGACCTACACTAATTGCCAAACACCGCAGGAGAGTTTGGGCTCCTTCTGGAAATTCCTTTTCAGACAGATACGTTTCTAGAAAAGAAGTCTTAGTACTAAAAGTACCTTGCAAGTGCTAAAAATAACTGCTGCTCAGTGAAATGTTATACTGACAGAACTGACCTTCAGCCACACTAGAAATAAAAATGCAGTAGAACTTTAGAGACAGCATAACAAACAATGATTTGCAGATTCTGAAGTCTCCCTGGCACTCTGACATACTGGAATACACACTAGGGGAAGCCTATAAGGCTATTGGCAGTAGCAATTTCTTTTCTAGTTTTATTTATATTAACATTCACTTGCTGTAAAAAACTGACAACAGAGAGCAACAGAAATACCCACATTCTTGATCGAGTACAGTATTTCTTATTCCATCACTTAGAATCAGCTAGTTCTGTACAGTTGCTTTGGTTCAACAACCAGTCCTTGCAATATTATCTTTATGGTCAATAGTTCAAATTTGGGCACTGGAGTCTTGCTTTCAATTGTGCCTCTGAAAAGCTGACACCATCAAAGACGAGAAGCCAGACATATCCAAACGAAAAAAGTGGTTTGCTTACCAGCCAAGTTTGATACCCAGCTGAAAGCGTGTTTCACTTTGACTCCCAAACACAGCAGAGCTAGCCGAAATGGGATGCAACCATGCCTGTTCTTCTGGAGGTTTGTGTGAGGATTCAGTTACACTCACACGAATAAGCCTGAGGAAGCCAAATCTGTGCCCTTCGCGGTTCCTTCTGGCACAGCAGCCCCTCTTTCTCCGGGCTATGCTTACCTTCCTCCCATTCACATAGAAAATGAGCTCCTCGGCCGCCGCGGCCCCTTGCAGAGCCATCGTTCACAGCCCCAGAACCGGGAGCAGCAGGGAAGCCCGTGCAGCTGGAGGCTTCTCGCTCTGCGGGGCGGGGCGGCGGCGCAGCGGGGCGGGCGGGGAGAGCGGGGCCGCGCGGAGGGGTACCCGCGCCCGCCCGACCCAAGGGCGAGCACGGACATTGTCCTCAACAGCTCGAGCTGACTACAAATATTTATTTACTGCAGCCTTTTTAGGTGTTATTTAAGTGTTCAAAAGCTAAGCCATACCTCACATTTTCTGAAAGGACACAGGTGTTCCTGGTGTCAGGTTCCTACAACAAAATCTCCAAGAATAATTTTAAATTGAGATAAAATCCAGCAATGTAGTGATCATGAGACCAATGGGATTTTTGGTTATATTTGCATTCACAAAATAATCAGCAGTAAGGTCCAGGTATCATAACCATTTGTAAGGGCTACTTGTGTGGGCAAGGGTTTATAGAAACAAGTATTTTCCTCTTTCTGTATAATCAAAATATATGGAATTAATTTCCTACAAAATTTCAAACAAAAATCTTTATAGGTGTAAACGATGAAAAGCAAAA
>QWTY01028825.1:0-20029 GCA_008033365.1 Pseudorectes ferrugineus
TGGGGTTGAGGCTGAAGTTGGATGTTTCTGAGGAGTCTTAACTTGGACTTGAGAAGTAAATATTTTGCTCCTGGCAGAATAGCAATTTTATCCTGTAAGGTGCAGAACACAGATGCAGTATTTGAGAATGATCAGATTGCAAATTCATCCGTGAACTGGCCAGTCATTTTCTTTATATGCAGGATTTTTTGCTTGTGACTTCCTTAACAGATTTCTGTTTCACAGTTAGGTTTTGAAGTTGCTACAATACGAGATGCTAATTAAGGCAAGTCCGACTTGCAGTAACTCTTCATGCTGACATTTGAATTATATTCAGTAAAGTTATATTTGTGAAATATTTTTCTTGTACCTTAGGTTTTATGCCGACCACGGGCAAACAAAAATTGTCCTGTTGTTTGTCCTGAACTGCTGTTTCAGATTTTGTGTATCTGTAAAGCAAATGTGAAACATGATAAAGTTCATTGTGGGGAATTTTAAGAAAATAATTGAATAGTGCCTCCATTGGATGCCTACTGCATTCTTTCTTGACTGTTAAATGTTTCTGGTTCAAGCTCTTTTGAAAAGAAAGTCATCTGTCTTTAGCAGATGTGGCTGAAGAGTTAGAATTATAATTGAAATTGGACTGGCTTTACTGGACATGGTGGCAAAAAAGTAATTGTATTTCAAGAAATTAATGGCATAATCTGTCACAGAATATGCTATCTTGTCTTGCAACTTTTCAAGCTTGTTCTGCTAAAGCTTGTTCTCCTTCCTATTACCTGTAAGATTTCCCATTTTCTTTTCACACCATGGGGAGAAATCATCATATTTGGTGTATGACTCCTCTGACCGATTTCAGATCTTTCTTTTAGGGTAAGATGAACATGCTGGTGCTTCCAAATGCTTAGAGCCCTTGTACTTTGTTGAAAGTTACATAAAAAATACAAATTTTTGTATAATGTACAAATTAGCAAAACAAATACATACCCAAACACTTTTTAGGGCTTACTAAATTCAACTTCAGCTGAAACTTTTATCTGGGAAAATATTTTATTTTAGGCTAAATATCAATATTTCAGTTGTATGTCTTCATCTCATCCTTATCTCTCTTAGGTAGTTTGCATTTTTAAATAGTGGAATGCAGTTTGTATAGTGACATTTGTTTAAGGAAAACTTTTCATTGTTGTGCACCATATATTTTCTGTCCAGTTACTCAGAATTGAAAGAAGATACTTGAATTTTGCTTCTTTGGAATAGTTTTGCTTCCCATTGGTGTTCATAACCTTGCTTACAAATGTTATTTTTGTATAACAGGGCCTAGAACATGAGAATCCACCTCTCTTCTCGCTTTCTTAAACTTAAGCATGTAAAACTGCTCTTTCTGTTGCTTCTTCTCTTTCTGTCCTTGTCAGTCTTGATGCTTGCCTGTTGCATAGTCTAAAATGCAGTGGAAGAACAGGGAAAAACTTCTTGTTAAACATATGTATGTAATCTGCTTTTCATCAAGATGTCATTATATAGTCATTATATATCAATGACAATTGATTAATAACGGATGTTGGTTTCTTGTTTTGTTTTGGTGTGGTTTTTTTCCAAAGTATTGATGATGGTAATGGTAATTCCCACGATAATGATGTGTAGAGAACACCTTGGGATGATATTACAGGTACTACAGCTGATGTCTGTAGTGCTCAGTCAGCAAGAAGGACTGGAGAAAAGATGCTGGAAGTTATCCTTTTCTTTAGCAGAGAAGGGAAGTAGTGGCACAAAGGACATTTGAACCTCTTATTGAGAGTGTCTCTGCAGCAAAGAAAGCCAACAACCCTGCCAACCTCCATGATTCTGTGATTCATTCAGATCATCTGTAACAGATAACTTTTTGTATAGTTCATATACCTTTAAGCACAGACGCAAACGATGGCAAACTTATACATCTATATGTATATGAATGAAGAAATAATCAAACAGATGCATACAAGATGGTCAGATTTACTTCAGGAAATTATTTGTGAACAGGAGAAAAGCTATTATATCATAAAACATCCCCCCTCCCAGCCAACAACTCCAAAAAGAAAGTATAATACTGACTCTTTCCACAGTGACCTAGATGTCATATTTAAAAAGAAATTGTCCAAAATAAAAACTTATAAATGAAATTAAAACTAAGGAAGACATTTAAGTGGGGATAAAAGGGATAGTCAGTGGGGGTGGTTCAGTCTCTCAGACTAACAAACTATCAGCCACTTTTCTGTGTGTGTAAGATGCAAGGAAAGATAGTTTAAATGCCTCAGTCTGCTTACTCACGAAGTTGTTTATTGTTACTTATCCTAAAGTTTTGCTTCTGGGATTTCCTTAATCTCTGTTTGTAAATATAATCCAGAATTAAACATTTGTACCTCATTTTCCCAGAGAACGCCTCAGGAAATCGATCATGTATCTGTAATCACAGCACGGGTGGATGGGGCTGTGTGAATGCTCACCAAGTAGTCCCTGCAGCTGTGCATTTCATTTCCTGTAGCTGGCATTGGGATAAATTTTTATTCCCATAACGGATTTATGTTGTGATAGATTTTTAATCCCATAATAGATTTATGTGTGGTGAAATGCCAATTAATCATTAAGCACAGTATGTGCTTCCTTCTTGATTGCCAAGTAGTGCATTTCCTTTGAAACACACCCTCACGATGCACGTATTATTCATGCACAATTGTGCAGGACAGAACAAGTCAAAAGCTGGAAATAAGAAGGAGCCTTAGCAAAGCTGAGCAAAAAGCCTTTCCATATCTGTTGGAACTGTCCCACTCTTTCTGGCCTAAGAAGTGTGTAAGCAGGGACTCGCAGTAATGAAGATTATACCAAGGGTTCCCGTGAGCCAGTAATTGTCACTTGTTACCACAGAAAACACTATCACATAAATCCTTCCATAAGCAGAAGTAAGACAGAGGAATTTCCATAGAACTGGGAAATGAAAGAGCTTTGTGGGCTTTAAATCTGAAAAAATATTTTTGCTTCTTTCCACTCACCCTGATTTTAATGTGAGATTCTGTAGACAAAGGTGTATACAATCTATAGGAAATTTTCTCTAAAGCAAATTAAGGCACTTTAAACCAGTTATCCCATGGCTTAAATGCCAAGGAACTAGAATTTCTGGAATGCAATGCTTCAACAAATAAATTCAGAAAACTGGAAATAATTTGGGGTGAGATATTTGAAATGTAACCATAGCTTCTGAGCAAAAGGTCAGCGAGGTGGTGAGAATTCTTCCCAAGCCCATGAAACTGCCCGATCTTATCCATAAAGCTGATCCTTCTTGCTTAGCATATTAAATAACTTCAAACAAACCAGCCCTGTCAACCTAGATTGACCATGACCAACAAGGACTGAACTAGGTTTTCAATTTAAGAAAAATTGCTAATGGGTGTGATAGGATATCCCCTCAGAGCACTTCCCTGCAGCCTACTGTGTCTGCTACAGCATTCAAGGCGAGGCAGTTCAGCCAAGGTGTCTGTGTGATAGCCCTGCTTGAGGGAATGCTTATAGCAGATGGTTTAATGGCATTTGCTAAATGGAGGGCTAAGCACTTTCTGCTCCTTGACAAATGCTGTGAGAGTGCTATAAATAAATATTTAAGTAGCAGTAGCTTTGAGCTTTCCTTCTCATCTATCCATTTCTGATCTGTGGCCAGATATCTGTAGACCTGCTTTGTGTGTGAAAAACAAAGCCTCCCGAGACTCCTAAATGCTGCCCTTGGTCTTGGCCAAAACTGCCAGCTTTCTAATAATTCCTAATGAAAAGTAAGTTAATTACTGAATTCTATTAAATTTCAGTTGTGTCTGGTCAAAACATTAGAAACAGACACATAAGGAGGACGGCAGAATGTAGATTTGGAAAGAGGGACAAAATACAACATTTGAAATCATCACTCTGAAATATATGTAAAGTTCAGTTGAATCTCACATTCATTTTTAGGAAGCCAGTTGCTTGCCAGTTTCTTCCTCGTCTTTCACTGTTTAAAATTCTTATGAAGTAAAAATACCTGTCTCCATATTAAAATACTTCCTGTGTTAGAAGAGAGCTAAAGGAACTTTAACAGAAATACCTGGAAATAATACAACAGCTCTTGAAATGTATTGGAGCTAGCCCATCTGCAGTTGGATGCAATATGCTGCTTTATGGATGCCAAAAATAGACAAAAATTCTCAACATAAACCAGAGGTGAGTGCCAGTATTCCAAAATGAAGCAAGATACATGAAACATTTAATTATCATTTTTTGAGACACAGTGTGAAAGGGAGATCTCATTTCAAACAAATGAGGATAGGCAAACAAAAGAGGTTCAGTTTCATTCTGTAAAACAAAAATATTTACAAGTAAATGCTCAGCCACTGTGAAATGTGGAGCCCACAATGATTTCAATATCTTTCTGCTCTGTAGCAATCATTTCCCTTAAGAAATTCTAGATTGGAAAACTGA
This sequence comes from Pseudorectes ferrugineus, assembly GCA_008033365.1. Taxonomy (NCBI): domain Eukaryota; kingdom Metazoa; phylum Chordata; class Aves; order Passeriformes; genus Pseudorectes; species Pseudorectes ferrugineus. The sequence continues at coordinate 4,453 of QWTY01028825.1, forward strand.
ATGTTTATGGGAAAATATCTAATACACCAAAGGCTTATATCGCATAAAATTCATCCTGTGTGGTAGGTCATTTGCTGGAAGAGAAAATGGGTGGAGAAGGCATCAAGCCTGAGAAAATCTCAAGAAAAAAAATGGATCAATGACCTGTCTGTCTAACATTTACAGTGTGGGCTCTTTTGCCCTTAACACAGTAGGAGATCTGGCCCAATATCAGTGGATACTGATCTGAATGGGCCTTCACCGTGATCCATTGTACTCTCTGTTAGATTTATCAGTACAGACAAAATCTCTCAGTGCTACTGAGCTTTAATTTACAGATCTCCTGGTGTCAGACAGCATGGAAAAAGGAAGGAAATGTCTCCATGGCTACACTTGTACTGTTGCTAATTTTTTATTTGGATTTTGAAGTAGCAGAGACAGAGTTTGGATCAGTCCTAAGCCTCTGCTCATGTAATTGGGATCACAATCAGCTCCTGACATGTAACGGAGCTGAAGTGCTGCAAAGGTGATGTGCACCTGCATGTCTTGGTCATTGAACTGAGCAGCTTGGCTGGACCTGAGAAAGAAGATGAAGGCTGGAGACCCAAGCAGGTGCTGAATAAGTAAATAAGTAAAAAATCCAGTCAAGATAAATCAGAGGACTGTTTGAGGAAGGTTTAGCATCTTGCACTTTCTCCATGATCCTAAAAGCCAAACAGCAAACAGGCAATCCTTAAACTGGAGAAAGAAAACCTGACAACAAGCAGTGTCTAAAGCAGGTTTAAGCTCTTGAAACCCCACCTTCACAATGCACGATAGAATGTGTGAAAAAATGTGAAATAGACAGCAAGTGCCAAGTAAATTCGCCAAAGAATGAAAAAAAAATAAATAGTTTAGTTAACAAAAGGAGTTAAAATATGTAGAAGCAATTATTTTATTCTGAAAGGAAGGGACAAAGTACTGAAATGTAAAGTGAGGTAAGGCTAGATTGGATCACTACTAGTGAGGAACTAGGGTCTAAGAGAATGGGAGAAAGGCATGGAAAATATAAGGAGCAATGGTGTTGAGTGACTATGTCACAGAGCAGTTCCACCAACAAACATATTTGCTCATTTGTGGATAGCCTTGGGAAGAGAAACTGTTCATGCCCAGGATTTGGGAACATAAGCATTTTAGAGCAGAATGCTTTATATATTCTTGTTGGTTTTATCAACTCTAACTTCATTCAGTAAGAAGGCTCAATGAGGCAAAGTTAAATTTTCAAGACCCTTGCAGCTCTCCAAAACCATATTCTACTTACAGTGTGGAAAAAAATTTGGGCTAAGTTTCTTATCCAGTCAGAATCATCTAGTGCTATTAGACTAATATTGTCTGGCACTCAGATGTTGGTTTAGGTCTCCCGTTTCTTCTATGTGTTATAATTTGCCCATTTTGTGAGGATGTCCCAGACACTTTAGGGATTCTCAAATGGTTGTAGATAACTATTTAGGCAAATAATTGAACTGTTACTCTTTTACATCCATTTTGGTCTCTCTGTGGCATTCTCCTCCATGTTGCCATGGTTTAGCAACAGTGCCTGAATTTCAGATCTCATTTCCCCCACCTCTCAATCTTACAGTACATTCCTAAAAGTTATCTTTTTTTTTTCCTTCTTTTAAAGTTGTTTTTTCTATCCTGCTGCACTTGGAAATCCTCTCACTCTATAGAAATCAGCATGTTCATCATCAGTGTCCAATCACGAATGTGCTTCTTCCACAGAGTGCAGAGGTGAAGGTGCCCCTAAGTAACCAGTCCCTAACCCAGCATGGTGCTGAGGTGGTTTGTGGCACCCTGTTTCTACTCCCTCCTGAAACAAACTGTGTATGGTAAGTATATGGGTTTGGATACTGCTCAACAAGCAGTGCTGTTAAATGGGTTCTCAAGAAGTAAAGCAACTTCCAGAAGATTATGGAAACTCCCTTATCAGCCGTGAAGGATGATGTCAAATCATGCACGGGCATACATAAAAAAACCCCCCAGAGATTAGGTTTTTTTCAGAGTTTTAAAGACTTTATATTTGAGTTTTCCCTGAAGAGAATTATATGACTTTGTTTATACACACCCATATATATATACATGCATACATATATACATATATATATATCTCTATACTAGAAGGACTTAGATACATTTTTATTGAAACAGCGTCCTAGTACCTTGCCAGTCATTAGTACAGACTCTTAAATTTTAACCCAAAAAGCAGCATATAATAATTGCACCTCTTTTGTATGGTTGTACTCCGAGTTTCTAAGAAGATCCTACAGAAATAAGTCATGCATGTACATGATCCCTGTAATGTCTGAATCTTTTCTTTATATTTGGCTTATGATTACAGCTTGCATTTTGTGGACAGTTTGCTATCATTTTTGGATAGGACTGAATCAGGCCATCAATTTATTTGGTCTTTACTGGACAAAATTCACACAGGATACGGTAATAGCTATATTTGTCATGGAATTATTTAATATTTCAAAGTGAATTCAAGATGGGAAAGGAAGCTTACCAAATGCTCTTTAAATATACACAGTTTGATGGTCAAGTGGTAAGGGAAGGTCAGTCTGAGGAGTGGACAACACTTTCCCAGATCCTTGCTAGCTTCCCCTTATTTATAAATTCTCTTATGGAAAAAAAAATCCATGTTTTTAATATTGTACCCAAAGGGCACCACTTGCATTGGTATAGTGCAACAGTTATTTCATCTAAATAATAGATATAACTGGGAAGTTGCCACTTCTAGAATAATCCAAACAACCTCTTGCTAGTTAAGAATTTTCCCCAGAATTTTACTTTCCATTATTTGCCAAGCTAATAAAATTACAGCTTGAGGAGACTGTCAACTTGCCATACATATTCCTAGCTATGTCCTGCATATTTAATTTATTTCTACATTTCAGAGTGAAAAACAGGCCAATAAATCATTCTAATGTACACAGATGTGGCTAAGATTACGTCCTGTTCTCTACTATTTCTTTGCATGCTCTGACCTGGATTTATCTTGACTGGATTTTTCACTTATTGCAAGTGATTTAGGGGAAAGTCCATGCCTTCACATATGTTTGCATGGTTCCTAGAACAACAGAACTTTAAATGTGAGTAGAGCCCTAGGACATTTTTCCTGACTAAATATGGACTTTTATGGTCAAACTAATGTACTTTGGAAAAGTGGGTAGACAACTACATTATACCTTATTGAAGAAGGGGTTAACATTTGGGGTGCTAATTTCAAAAAAAAACTAAAATAAACACCTCCTCTCCCCTTGAAAAAAATCAGCATGAAGATACCAAAAAGAGGATTTTTCTCTGTGTAAGCAAATCCCTTGGAAGCAATTCTGCCTGGATAGTTCTGTGGAGAAATTAGGTCACATTTGGCTAACATCACTTTATTGTCAGGGTAACCTGCTCCTTTGGCCCCTCTTGCTTGCTGTGTGTGTCTGTGCATGGGTTTGTGTGTGTGTGTGTTTGTCTGCACTTTTCCACAAAGGCTCACTAACAGCCTGTGTTGAGAATCCTGCAATGGAGTTGATTTTTATTTTTTTCTTCCTATATCACTGCAGGTGCTTTAGAAAGATATGGGCCAAAAGGTTACTGAAGGCTTCTTTGATCTTGGCATTAATTTTGGTTTCTTTTTCAAGGAAACCTATTTTCAGTATAAAAGATTGAGAACTCCTAGGCTGTTTTGCAGACTCTGAAGTCTGTGCTGTAGAAAACAGCCTTCCAATAATAATAACTGTACAAAGTCATTTCAAAGCAACCTCCTATTATCTAGTCAATAAGGAACAAAGAACAAGAACATTTGTTTTGGTTTTCGTTTCTTAATCTGAAAGAAATCCAGAATTTAAGAGCTCTTTGGCCTTTTCAAGAACAACAAGTTCACATGTGATTTAGTCATATAGCTGCCATAAAGTTGTGGTACTGTTCTTTCTTAAGAGCTCTGTTATCAGTCTGATATTTAAAACATCAAAATTAAGGCCATGGTGTTGCAGATTATTCCAAGATCTACACACAACTTCAGAAGATGTCAACTTTTCCTATGTACTATGTACTTCCATGAGTGCAGACAACGCTAAATTATTTGTGATTTTAAAACTGTGAGAAATATAACGCTCTCAACCAACCTAATATATGTTACACGTCAGAGGTGTACAATGTTCTGAATAAACAATCCCAGTAATACATGTATAAACAGCAAGTAAACGTTCACGTAGCAAGCTGTGTCACCTCACAGAACAAAACCACTCTGAAATGGAGACATTATCAGATGGCCTTGTGGTTGCACAGACCTGGAGCTAGCTGGGACTGGACCAGACTCCAGCACAATTTGTGAAACAAGGAGCCTCAGCTTTTAATAAAGGCAGTGATGCAGCACAAGGGTCCAAACACAGCACAAGGGTCCAAACACAGCACAGCTAACGTCTGAAAGGGCTCAAGCAAAAATTAAGGCACTTGAGGTGGAAGCAAAACTCATTGAGCTTAAATTTTAGCCTAAACTGTGAAGGCACTGGCATTTCAAAACCAATTAACAATGATATTTAATAAGTTGAGCTAATTGGTAGTATTGTGCAAATGGAGAACAGAAAAGAGGGGGGGAAAGTTCTGGGTAATGTCAAACATATTAGCATAGCCTGAAGTGTTTTAAAAGACTGAGGAATAATTTTAAAGAAAAAATAATTAAGCACATGGAGGTAAAAGGAAAATAGGATAAAATTCAATATTAGGTTACCAGAGACTGATCTTGAAGTTTAGCCCAATATTTTTCTTTAATAAAAATGGATTTTTAGACTAGAGAAATACAGTAGATCTATCTGGATTTCAGTAAAGTGTTTGATATGCTGCCACATAGGAAATTACTAGTTAAACTGAAATAAATGGGAATTAGAAGAAAAATTGCAAGGTGAGTAAGGAACTGGCTAAAAAGAAAACTTCATGGGTTTTGCTTAAAAGGGAACTCTGAGGCTAAGAGGAAGTTACTGGAGGCAGTCATAAAGGATCTGTGTTGGGCCAATTTTACTTAATATTTTCAGTAGAAATCATTGACTGAGAAAGATAACATTGTTTTAAGAGCACCTGTTGATGCCCCGGAATTGTGGTTGTCCATGCTTGAGGGCCACACACTGTCTTTCAGGAGAACCAACCTGGCTTGCACCCGGTCTTGTGAGACTGCCTTTCCCAAGAAGAGTCTGGCACACGCAAGACAGGCATTGCGTGGTTTTCAGTGGAGGCAGAAGCCATCTCCCATCTCACTGGGATATGCCTGCCCATCACTGGGTATGTGTTTAGCAGATCTGAAGCTCCTGGCAGGGCATCATCTCATGGGGTTGTCTCATTAAAAATCTCCCAAGAAACATTCAGAAGAGCCATAGAGCAGTATTAGCCCAGAGTTTTGCCCAAGACAACATACCCAGCTTCTCAGCACGGCATATTAACTCCGGCACAGTGCGTGTGAAGGCTTTGACAGTGCTCCTGGGTCAGACCTGGCTTGTGGCTGCCCAGGTTGGCACTGTGACTCAGACGTAGACAAATTCCAAGATAGTTTTGTTTGTTTAGCCTACCAAAATAAAGGCTGAGAAGAAATTGAATTATATGATAATTGCAGGACTGGAATTATAGTAAATTGTTTCCTTAAGTAAAAGGAAACTGGATTTGATACTCCTCCCAGTCTTTTGTCCTAAGCTTCTAAGTCATGCCTAACTGACTGTGTGGTTCTTTTGGCAACAAAGCCTTGCCAGGGTGGTCCATGGTCAAAGTTGTACACTTAATTAATTATTAAAGATAGCTGGAGAGGGAGCCTTCTGCCATCTTTCTGCACCTTTGTGATGTTGGAGGAGTCTCTAGGAGGAGAATTTAAACTGTTTGTGGTCTGGATAGAAGAGACAGTAAGAAACAACTTTGCCAAAAGTTATGCACAACTTACTGAGAGCAGTACAAGAAACACTAAGGGAATGGAATTTCTGCCTGAAAGAGGATGCAGACGTTTTGAGGGAGCCAGGAAAGCAGCACTTTAGTAGAGAGGCTATGTGCCTCTATTGGAAAAATAGAGAATCATGTATTGATTTTGCATGGCAAGGTTTCAGTAGTGGGGGGCTACAGGGGTGGTTTCTGTGAGAAACCACTCTGCAGACTCCGACGCCAGTGAGGAAGGTGAAGGAGGACATGCTCCAGGCACTGGAGCTGAGATTCCTCTGCAGCCTGTGGTGAGGACCGTGGTGAGGACCATGGTGATGCAGCTGTCCCTCTGCAACCCGTGGAGGTCCACCATGGAGCACACTGGGGGTAATGCTGTTTGTCTTTCCAAATAACCATTACGTGTGATGGAGCCCTGCTTTCCTGGGGATGTCTGAACACCTGTCTGTCCATGGGAAATGGTGAATAAATTCCAAGTTTTGTTTTGTGTGTGTGCACAGCTTTTGATTTCCCATTAAACTGTCTTTATTTCAACCGTCAAGTTTTCTCACTTTTACTCTTCCAATTCTCTCCCCCATTCCCCAAGAGGGAGTGAGAGAGTGGCTGTGGTGGTTATTTAGCAACTGGGGTTAAACCATGACAAAAATTAGGCCCAGGAAGAAAGAGGGGAGGGAAGGTGTTTTTAAGATTTGGGTGGGTTTTTTTCATTATCCTACTCCAAATTGATTGGTAACTAATTAAAGAATTTCCCCAAGTGGTGTCTGCTTTGCCCAAGACTGTAATTGGTGAGTGATCTCCCCCTGCCTTTACCTTGACCCATGAGGTTTTTGCTCTATTTTCTCTCCTCTGTCCAGCTGAGGGGAGTGATAGAGTGGCTTTGGTGGGCACCTGGCAGCCAGACAAGGTCAACCCATCACAAAGCAACAGGTAGAGGTGGTTTTGAGGTAACTCAAGGCTTCTAATATGGAAAGCCCTTTTAATCATGCTGTGTGAGTCTGCCTAGGAAACATCCATCTTATCCTCACAGACTGTGATGGAGCTGACACATTATATCCTCTGTCTTTCACAGAAGCTGATCTTGTTTGAAATGACCAGTTGCTCAGATTTTTGATTCAGCAGTGAGTCTGTCCTTTTCACAGAGTGAGAAAAAGCAAGCAGGCTGGAATAGATTGAGCCACAGATATCAAGTGGGTGATAAAGGATCCATAAGCAATTGGGTGGTTTTGGTTTTTATTTCTTTGTGAGATTTTACAGGCAGCAGTGAGACTATCATCTTGGCAGAGAATGAAGAGTCTAATGTTGTAGACGTCAGCTGACCCATTGGTAGGGTAAGTTTAAAATAAAGGAAACAGAATAGGCTTTTTGGTAAGAATAAAATTTGCTGCTGCTTATTTTGTAAAGTATGATGTATGACGTTTCTGGTTTCATGTTGTCGACTTCAAAGTGTTTGGGTCACGTAAGGTTTTATTTCTGTGGAGCAGTGTTGCACAGGCGGGTGCTCCGAGGAAGTATCCTTTCCAACGCAGCCAGAACAGACTGCCAGAGCAAATGAACTGCACACAGCCGTAGTACGGTGCTTCCTACGTAGGGAGGGTGGCAAAGAGGGTGGGGAAGCAGCTGGACAGACCTTTTTTACATGCTGGTGGATGACAGGTGGGAACTGAACACTAAATGCTGGGCAGGCTTTGGTTAGAAACTTGCCAGCTTTCCTAGTCAGTCCCTTTCCTGCCTCCTTGGGAAGCATCTAAAGGATGAACTGAGGACTGGGGAGCTCCAAGGTTTCCAATTAGCTGGAGAAACTGTCCATCCTGGATGCAGGGATCTCCGTGCCTCGGGATGGGAAGTCTGTGGTTAGTTGCCAAGTGTCATGTCTCTGAACCATTTCTACTGCATGAATGACCCCAGGTTGAAGGTCACAGGCTCTCTAAGTTCCACAGCTTGGTTTGAGCTGCTCTGGATTTGGTGTTGGAGGAGCTCTGGCCAGTGCAGATGGAAATTAGCACAGCAATATCATGGTGGTTATGCAGAAGCCCTACACTAACACATTTTAGACTAGCATTCAGTAATGCACAGCTGTTACTGTTACTATTAGCAATAATTGTGTTCAATCCAGTTGGTGACTGCCAGCAATCTTAGGAAACACATTTCATTTTGGAAACACCTTGTGTTTAAGAGTTTCTGAAACTAAATATGGCTGGACTTCAGTTCTGTGAAAAATTTCCGGTGTTTGGCTTTTCCTCCCAAAGCAGGATGAAAAGTATTCTGGTAATTTGGAAATTATCACAGAATGGAAATTCATCTCCCTGGCCAGCTCTGTTTATGAACTCATTAATTCAAGTGCTCATCTAACAACAAAAGACTTCTTAGGCTTTAATTATATTGGAAGTCTGTGCTTTAGTGTTGTCCCTCTGTTTTGTTTCCAGAACCTATTTGAGATTCTTTTTACCTTTCCTTACTGCTCTCTATGATGGCACTTGGAATGCGTTAAGAAACCGTAAGAATGCCAAGGAGTTTGTTTTCTTGTGAGATTATATATGACATTTGAAGAATAACCCTTCAGCTAGCAATCCATTCCCTCCTCTAAGGAGACCATTTACTTTTGACTGACTTATTAAAAAGCACACAAAACCCAGAGTAAACAGTATAGCTGAATGCCTCTTTTCTAGTTCTTCCTCATGAATGTGGTCTTACTTTTAGAATGTTCTATATGGTGATGCAGACCAGGACCACTTTTCATTCAGTGTTTGTTTTTAGGCCTCCAGATCTGAAAAGCTTGGCCTGCAGTCATAAGGATACATTCTTTGTGCACCTTTCAGAAGACAACTCTGATTGCCTTACTTTGGTTTTGAGTCATTCTTCTCTGTGCTTCATCTTTGCCAAATGTCAAAATATAGCTGTTTCTCTGCTTAAGGCATACATTATGCTAAGTGCACTGGAAAAAAACATTGGCAAATGATATAATACTCTGGAAAAGAGAAAGAAATTTGGATGGTGCTGGGGGGAAAAAGGAAAAAAATAAAAGAAAATAAAAGAGTAACCTTGCATCATACTGCTGGCAAATTTTGTCAAGCCAACAGCCAATCAGAGTTAATATGGCTTTACTCTCAATAAACCTGCAGCAATGCTATTATAGTTTCACTACACTGTTTATGAAAAGCTGATCTAGTCTGGAAGGCATTACATGAAAGACAATTCTAGGAAAAAGGGGAAAAACCCTGTAATCACCGACAGCGCTGTGTCTAAAACCTGGTTTTTGAATGTACATTAGAATCCATGAAAGTAAATACTAATAAATGGAGAGAATGTGTTACTTCCTGATTTTAAAACAATAATACACTTTCTACAATAGCAACTACTAAATTTAGTGACTATCTCATCTACAGAAGGAGAGAGAGCAAGATCCTTAAGATACATGTACCTCTGCACAAGTTCCCTTTCGAAAGCTGGCATTTCTAGTCTGAAGTAACCAGTTATTCCTTGTTCCAGGATAAGATTTTCAAGGCAGCCTCCTGCAGTACTTCAGCCATACCCGCCCTTTGCAATTACAAATGCAGCAGCATCCCTGCCACCATCATGCAAAAGGTTTAGGTGGAGAATTAGCAATTGTCAAGGTGGGATCCTTGCCCATAATTCCACACATGGACACACACATGCACACACAGACACAGACACACACACACACACACACACACAATCACTGAGGATATACTTAGTCTCTTGTGCCTGGGGTTTGCATGTGTGGATGAGAGTGTTTCAACTACACTTTTACCCATCTAGCTGCATATTCTGGCTTCTCCTGGTGTGTACAAACATAGCCCTGCAGGGCAATGGGTCTTCCAGCTCACCTAGACTTTGTCATGGAGTACCTCTCAGGACAGCATGGTTGCTGAACCTGCCATGAACTGGAAGCAAGGTTGGTACCTTTGGGGATGCTGAGTACCAGTGCTTCTATACCACTTCTGACACAGGTGCCTCTGTTTACAGAGGGCTGGTTAGCTCAGGTGCCTGTGCACTGTATGCAACTGCTCTGTGTGTGTGTACCTCAGAATAAAGAGACTTTTGTGTCTTGGAACTGTTCTTCAGCATGAGATCTTTAAGTTAAGGGTGAAATAAAATCATGTTCTTTATTTTTTTGAGAACCATAACTTCCCATCTAACCTATGACATTTAAATGAAAAGTATCTAAAATGAGTTAAACAGTAACAGCCTCCTGGGGTTTTTTCCATTTCTCATCCAGTTGACTACTTCTGATTAAAATCCAAAAAAGACTAACATTTTTTATAATCTTTAATGTGTCTAGACTACATTTTTGAAAGTTCAAAATCACAGAAAAGCTTAAAGTTCATTGTTTTCAGTTAAATACAGATGCCTAAAGGAGGTCGGGGTTAGACATTTAAATTGCACAACTACTTTCTAGACTAGAACTCTAGCCCTGGGTTTGCCACATGTCTGTAGGAAACACACACCAAGTCACTGCAAGTTGTCCCAACTTGAGCCCTGGAAGCACTAGGAATTAAAGTCCCTTGCAGGAATGCAAAGGGGACTTTAATCATTACGTGTCTTTTGAAAGGCTGAGTGTGAGCTCTTTTGTTGGCTCATGAAGTGATGGGAGAAGCCCACTAGATTTTTCCTGTGCTGGCTGAGCTGAGCTGTCACATCATAGTATTGATGTGGAATTATCACGGAAGCGTACAATGAACCAAAGTTGGGTTTGTTTAAAGACATATGTGTGCTTCTGGGGTTTTGTTCAATTCCTACCCCTAGCTGTAAGAATTATTTGTAAAATGTTGTCATGTACCCAGAGAAAAACATTATAGTTGCTTCTGGAATCTTGCTGTTCTAAGGGGCTCCTAGGTTTTTACTGGGCCAGTAGGACAGATCACTGCAAATCAGGACTGTCCCAGTGGCATTTTTCTGTTAAACATCAAAGGCTCTAGAGGCAAAGCAGTTCAAACCCATGGACAAGTGCCTTCAGGACAGAAAAAGAAATGCTAGTGTGAACTTAGACCATTAGTGCCTTTGAAAATCTACTCCTTAGCTGCAGCCTGTTCTGCAAGATCTGTGAACAGTTTTGTCCAGCTGTTGGTTATGAGCATTCACTGTGTAAACAAAAGAAACCTCCATGCCATTTTATAGGATGTGCTTCAGCCAGGACTGTGCTTCGAGACAGCCCTGGGGTGTAAGGTAAGATTTCAGTGAAGAAATTTTCCCCGTCCTCAACCCATTTACGAAAATATTTGCATCACACTACTTTGAGTATTAGAAAGAGAAACACCTGATGGATTACACATCTGCCCTAAAGCAGAGGCTGTATTTCACAACTGGTTTGGCCACTGGAGGTCAGTGTTTTGGAGCGGAATGGACATAATCCATTTGGTAATCCTCTGTTACAGCCATAAAGACAGGAAGCCCTGTACCAGACCTTTCCATGCGTCATTGTGGTGTTTAGTATGTGTCATCTTGGCTTGACATGGGAATATGAGTACATTCAGCAGCAGTCAAGGGGTTATATTTTTGAATAGTGTGAGAACGGCTGCAGAGAACACAGTTATTACTCGGAGATTATGTAATGAAGTTGCATGTTGCAGAGTGCAATCGTGGTTTAGTGTGCTAGATACTCCTTACTGACGTCACTGCATAATGTGACACCGGGGCAAAACATTAGCAAAACCAAGAGGAATAATTGCCTAATAGTACATCATGCTTCATTTAGAGCTATGAGGCCAGCTCTAGCAGCTTTGGCTCTTCTGTTTACATGGTTTTCACTCCCCTTCCCTCCTGCTGGTGCTGAGAACAGAGGGTAGGTGGGAAAGAAGGTGCATGTACATACTCTCTCCATATTATTTTGTTTTCTTTCATGTTGCTGGGATTGGGAGGCTCTCTAAAAAATGGGTAAATAGTAGTGTACCCCACCAATGGCCACTAACTAGCAGTTTATCCAAGAGGCCAATACTGGGTCCAAGACTGTTTAACAACTTCATTAATTACCTAGAAGATGGAGCAGAGTGCACTTCAGCAAGTTTGCAGATGGCCTGTGAGGAGTAGCTGATATGCCAGAGGACCAGGCTGTCATTTATAGGGACCCCAAGAGACTGTAGAAATGGAGTGAAAGCAGTGGGTGCTAGAGAAGCAAACGGTGCAGAGGGAGAGCCTCCACCTCTAGTTCCTTGCAGATATCTCCCAGCCCCTCTATGTCACTGGTATCCTCTGCCTTGCTCCAACTGGCATTCTGCTAATCTCTCCCAACCTATCCTGTTCCAGTCAAGAACTCATTTTGTCATCCCCCCAAATTCTATCACTGCCAAATATGAGAAAAAATAGGTCATTTTGTCCCTTTCTGTCAGGGCAGCACAATCCACATCTAGAAATTTTTCACTGGGCTTTTTCATTATTACCATGTTACCAGTCATAAATAAAACCATACCTGAGACATGCAGCCAAATTCTGCTCAGATTTTCATTAGTTCAAATCTGGAATACGTGATAAATTGAATGAACTAATTCCTGATTTACTGTGTCTTAGGAGAGAAAAGAGCTTGGCTTGTTTGTAGAGTTTATCATTCAAATACATTTTCTATTAAATATGGAGATAGGTAACAGGAATGGAAAATCATGCTAGTGGGAAACAGCCAGCCTATTCCTGGCAATATTTTAAATTATATCAAGAGGTGAGCCAACCTTCATTTTTTCTTTTGTCTTTCAAATGGAATGGTTACAGTCAGAAGTATATGTGGTTTGTCTCACCATTTTCAATTTCTTAAGGAAAAGAGTTTTGTCTTACAAAACTTAATTTCTGGTAGCTGAAAAGTAGAGATAATATTTTTTGTTTTAAAAGAGTGACAAAATCCAAAATATCTTGGGAAAAGTCAGATTTGTGGTAGATCTTCTTTCCTGCTGAAAGATTTTCACTGAAAAAAACCAGGTCACTCAGAAAACCACTCAATTTGCCCCTCTTTGAACATGGGGATATTTTGAAGGGATTCTGACAAAATGGATATTTAATTCCTGCTTGCAAAAGCAAAGGTGATTTCTGTGGTACATTTATCCACAGAAGAGTGAATCCTCTCAGGGCTGAGAAGAGTTAGGCTTCATCATGTTTTCATTGCTATTCTAGTTCTTCAGGAGCATAAGTACATGACCACCTTGATGCTGGAACATAAGTTAAAAAATAGAAGGCAAATTCTTGCAGTGCAATTTCAAACACCCTTTCCTGAGAGTATTCTGCCCAAGAAGTGCTCACACTATTTCTCTTTTTTCCCAGGGACAATGTTTTAGTAATTCTCTCGCTGTTTGCTTGACCTTTCTGTTGGGCTCTCTCACAATGGTTTCCATCTGTTTCTGTATTTCATGTACCTCATTAAAAAACACCCACTGAAACATCCTATGATTCATTAGATTATTGTGTCATGGGTCTTGCAAGTGGGCTGCGTTTATGTGGTGGCTCCCACAGATTGATGTTCTGAACTTCAGTAAGAACTTCACATCTTTCTTCACTGAATGATGACTGCCAGCATCCACAAGGTTTCCTCTGAAATACATGACACCAGCATGTTGCTGCTGGTGGCAGATAATAGAGGCTGTGGAGATCTCACAGATCCATCTTAGCAGAGCTCTGGAGCTTCTTTGGTCACCATCCTTGAAAAGTAAAAAACATTTATAGAGAGAGTCAGTTGCAGGAACGGGTTAATTGGACTGGAAAACAGGTACCAATGATGGCAGAATAAGAGGAGAAGTCTAATTCACTCAGCTGAGTACTCATGGTAAAAAGCTGACTGTGATATCATATGATCTCTCATACTGTAACTTCTGCAGTGTCATGCTGAAGGGTGTCATGTATACCGTGCAGCCTTTCAAGAAAAATAGGTTGAAGCAGAATACAGAAGAGTGTAAAAAGCAAGCTATCAGTGTGACAGCAGTTAAGGCTGTGTCCCATGGGGGTACATAAAGATCAAAATTACTCCAGACTCAGAGAAAGCTATTTATATACACTCAGTCAGAAGATCATTTGAGATGTAACTAAAGGAAACTCTCAGTATGAGAGGGAGGATCGAATATTTGGTAAGCTTTCTCTGACTAAATAGAATGAGCCACAGCATTAGGTTGGAGCTGAATTGAGCATGTCTTCTGACAGGACCTCAGGTCTGTAGTATAGTGCAAACTCATATGAGAGCTATGGCTTTTCCTTTCTCCATTGGTCCTGGCACAGGACAGCAGATCACAGGGTGAACATGCAAGTTACCTCCACCACAGGAGTTCCCACAGAGGCTGTACAGATTGGCTTGAGGTGTGAGAGGGTCCTTGGAGCATGAGCAGGCAGTGGAGAAGGAGGAGGCAAAGGTGCAAATCTCCTACTAAAGGCATGAGCTGTATTGGAACTGTAGCCATGGCCACCAGCAGAAGGCAACTGCTCATCTCTTGTGCAAAGTTGTGAAAAGAAAAGTATCATTGAACTGAAAGCACCATTTAGTGCAGGAAATATCGATTGCCACATTACACTCATTTTAAGCTTTCAACTTGTGACTAGGTACCAGATTCCTCAGCTGAAATTTTTATTGAAGCTTTAATCACTTATGTTCTTGACTATTGCAGTTTCTTTTTTCATCTCTCCATTTACATGTCTGTTATCTAAAGTGCAGAATATCCAGAATGGTGTCACTAGACAGCTCTTTTCTTCAGGAATTTTATCACTTTGTGTCACCTTCACTGGCTTCCCTTCCATCATCAATTTAAAATGTAAATTACATTCCTGAGGGCAGATCCTTTTTTTCATCACATCAATTTTAGGCCTGTGTAGCTCTCTGGCTTTATTAGTGTTGACTGTGATATAAAAAAGGGAGAAACACCCCCTGGATTTTGGAGCTACCCATAGATTTAGTCCATCCTGTCTATCACCTTGTACTCATGGCAACACCAAGACATTGAGTCTGCATATGCTTCCATTGTCCGGGTTTCTTTTCTATCTCTTTTCCATAATTGGCTATTCTTTACTTCCTTTGATATTCTATCAAACAATTTTTTCCATTTGAGGCACTGTGTTACCTTCAATATACCATTATAAAAATGTCCTTTGAAGTTGCTGATTGAACCCATGCACAAGTAGAAGAAAAATGGGAAAACAAAGAATGTCTCCAAGAAAGGGGAGGCTTGACTTAATTCTTCACATTCTACTTTGGTAGGAGCTGAAGGCCTTCAGTTTAAGGGGACTGGATTGTTTCTAATGCTGGGCTATCCAGAATCAAATTGTTTCTCTTATAGCAAGCTATCTGCCTAATTTACTAATTATCAGGTTAAATGGGATTAGACATGGGACTTTCCAGATGATTCTGGGCAATAAAACCAACGAAATAAATTCTCTTCTGATGATAGTTGCACAGAAATGTTGCTGTGGGGTAACAGTCTGCATGCAAAAGCTGTTTCCAGCTTTGGAAAACATACCATGCACAGCTTCTGGTGCAGTCAGTGCCAGCAGGCATAAGCTCTGTGTGGAATCTGACAGCATTTGTACCTCAGGGTATGACTGTGTGTAGTTGCATCTCCTGAGAAAGACAACGGAGAAAGCAGACAGCTAAACAAAGAAGATGAGTAAGAAATGGATAGTGTGGATGTGAAAGAGTATTTACACACTTCTACTTGACTGAAAGCCTCTGGAAAGAGCTCTC
>QWTY01028826.1:0-21772 GCA_008033365.1 Pseudorectes ferrugineus
TAATCCTGTTTTCACTCAGAGGAATTTGTGCAGAAATAAATTAGAAATGGTACCTGGAATATTTTCCACAATACAAAAGGCAAATGTAAGTTTTATTAAGTTGAAAAGGATACATTCTCTTCTCCTGACCTTGATTTTTTAGCTATATTCTCTATACCCCTGCTTTAGAAGTATTATTCTTCATCCCATCCAATTACCATTTCTATCAGCTCTTCTGAAAGATTATGCTTTTTGGGTGTTCTTCTGTAGATGTCTTTCCAGTGGCTTCACTTGATGAATGTGACAAGTTTTGTGTTTTCTCCCTCCCCTCATTGAATTGAAAAGTTTTTTGATAAATACAGGCCAATAAGTGCCCAAAGGCAGTGTTTCAATGGCTGCTAAATCTTTCAAGGTTAGGACTTAACCTCCGTTCTCCCTAATTCAACTGCAACCTTCAGTCTGGAGCCAATCAAGAATATCAGATGATACTTAAACAATGAAGGATTTCTGATATTCAGGTACAGCCTCTGTTCAATAGGATTGCAAATTCTTTGTGTGAAGAAAGTCGGTTTTGCTCTAAAGTACTGTCACAAAAAGTGAAATTACCATTTGCTTGGAATGATGCCATTCATCATTGTCAGAATACTAAGCATTGTAAGTAGCTAGGCCTCTCCAAATTAATGCCTTGTTTTGCATCGGCTAAATTTCCCAAATCCTGGAGGATGGGTCATACAAAACTCATCTCACCGTTTTAATTTATCAATCCAATATGAGTGCGGTGAAAGGGAGCTTCATTCGGTCTTAGCTCTTTTATTTACAGTCTAATTCTAAAAGAAAAGGAAATAAGATATGAAAATAAGTTGGAAAATAAGATAAATCTCTCAGTGAAATCACAAGATCTACTCAGTCCTGTAGCAAACCCTCTATAATTCATTTGTAGGTCAGCTCAAGGGATTAGCCATGACGTATTTGGAAATTCATTTATTTTTATTTTATTTTGCTGTTTCTTATGCATAAGGGTAATGCTGTCCCCAAGGCTTTTCAGGTAGCCCTCAAATCTTGACAACATTTGCTGTCTCTAAGGCCTAAGCCAAAATTAATTTTCAAATAAACAGCATAAAAATGTATGGAGTTGTATAAATTTGAATACAAAATGCATTTGTTTTGCTTGCTCCCATCCACACATACATACTGTTGGCTCAGCCAAAAATCATAACATGACATGGAAATTAACGGCCATATGTACATCATGAAAGTCAAAAAAGTTTCTTAGTTTATTAGAAACACCATAGTGTGGGGTTGTTTGTTTTTTTTTTCACCCACTTCTCCCTGATATGCTGTGCTGGGGAAGCGCTGCATGTTAATTGTGCTTCTCTCTCCGGGTGCCTCCGAGCCCGTGCCTCTGCTCCTGGACCACTGTCTGCCTCCTGCATCCCACTCGGGATTTTGAGGGTGTGACATCTCGAGAAGCACCGAGATGTTTCCAGTGAAAGTGAAATTAAAAGGGACTTGGTATCTCTTGCAATTTGTTTTATCAGGGAAACAGTGAAAGTGGGAAAAGTTCTTGGACAGCCTGCAGCAGCAGCACAGGCTTGGAAGTGCCTCTGGTCCTGCAGCGCGTGGAGAGTTGGGCTGGAGGGCTGGAAACAAGGCTTGGAGGAAAATCTCCAATTTTGGGCTGAACCAAAACAAAAAACCCAACCAGAAGCCCACGCTGAGGGATTGTAGAGAAACCACGCAAACGTTTTGCTGGTGTTTAAATGTGATACAGAGTCGAGTCTTCCATCAGGCTCCAGTGCATCCCGAGGTGTGCCAGGAGTTGTTCCTGCCCCAGGAGCCTGCAGCACCTGCGGGATCAGCCCTGCGGCAGCTAAAAATAACTCTGTGCTCTTAAATTAAAACAATGCCTCTTTTCGGCCTCATTCCACAAGGGGGCTGCAGGCACGCTGGAGATTTAGCAGCTGGCAGGCGGGGGAGTACCTGGGAGAAAGGATGCCCGATCCCATGTGGAGGTGCCCAAGCATGGGCCAGATCCAGAGGGAGGTGGTCCCTGAGTTAGAGCAGAGCCTATGCACGCCTTTTTCTGAAGGTGTGACAAGTGGCTCCCTGACAAGGGCAGCTGGGGATGGTGGAAAGCAGGAGGAAAAGCCTTCGGGGGGATGGGTTGGGATGCAGAGCTGCATCCTCACACTCCTGCTGCTCCTACCCCAAGGTTCTCCAAATTAATGGGGTTAGCCGAAATATCCTTTCACTAATGCTTAATTAAGAGAAGCACGGCTGTGTGAGATCTCACTGGTGCATTGCCTGAAACTTCGTATCTGGAGCAGTATCAGCTGACCAATAAATAGTTGGTTAATTATTAATTTGTTAAAGATTATGTTTGGAAGGGTAGATCACCTTGAAATGTTGCTTTCTATTATCTTTCCCAGCCAGGCAATGAAAGATTTCAATTTAATGTGACATGACAAACTACAAACAAGTGTGTTTTAGGCTTTGGCAGGTGAAGACTCTGGGGTCCGGAGGAGTGCTGCCAGGGGCTGGTTTTTCCACACCATGCCTACCCAGGATCAGGTGTCAGCCTCCTGCCTGGCATGTTTGGGTTGTGTATAGATCCTCTGTTTAGCAAATAATTTATATCCTGGCTCATCATGGAGTAATTTTGGTACTGAGTGATCTTGCACATTTCAGGGTTTTGAAGCTTTTCTTTTCAGCGATAGTAGCTCACCCTGCTGTGCACAGTACAGAGCCTTCTGTCCCAAAAGACATCAAAGTGTGCTTTATGGATTATTTTCCAACTTTATTTAACCCTCCACTGAAATGCTGTTACGCTGGACTTTGGGGTAAAACACATGTGGACAAGTTCTCACTCTGCCTCTGCCCGCTCAGGGAGCGCTGCCCTTTCCCAGCCTGGAGCATGTCCTTGATGTGGATGGTGCAGCTCAGACCTTCCCACCTGGCTCTTCCCAGCTGCTGTTTGCAGGCGTGAATTTTCCCTCCAGGCTGAGTGAAAAAGCTGAGGCCAGTTGCTAAATGGATGTTGTTCCTCCCATCCAGCACGGAAGAGCTGCCCAGTGGCCCTGGCTGGGGAGCAGCTGTGGGCTCTGAGCCAAGCTCGGCCTTGGCTGGAGATGGAGCATCTCTTTCAGCTTTTGGTCTCCTTCCAGAATCTCCCGGGGTTTGCTCACCCTCCATCACCTGCCAGATTTTGCCAACCAGGCTGCAAGAAATGCAGGTGAATTGTTCACCTGATGGCCAGACCTCAGCTCTGGGTTGACTGGGAGTGGGAAGGGGAGCATGGACAGCAGTGGGGAGCTGCTGCCATCCCTTGCAGGGATGTTCACTGGGACCTGCTCTTATCAGCCCAAATCTGCTTTTATGGTTACAAGTCAGAAAGAAAGAAAGAAAAACAGAAGGAGAAAGATAGCTTTACTTGCAAGTAAAAGATATTTGATAAAATGCTCTTAAACTGTGGCAGTCAACATGAATGCTGCCATTCAGCACATCTTAAGACTAGCAGGTGGATTTTAAAAATGAATAATCCCCCCAAATATCAAAGATAAAGAGGAATTTGGTTTGTATGTGGTTCTAAAAGTGAAAAACACAGATATTGCTTATCATCTTCTCTGTTTAGTGTATCTTTTATGATTTGACAAAAAACCACCAAGGCTTTTTTTTTGTTTGTTTTGTTTTACATACTTGGAATCTCCTCAAGTCAAAATCCCAGAGGAACACAATGCCTTACTCTTAACATACACAAAATACAAATTGCTTTTTAATTCATAACACTTCCTAATTGCTATTTTAGGCAGCGTCTGTAGAACAGCAGAGCAGAGTACTGTGCTTCTGGTTGAAAACATGTTTTTGACATGTGAACTGCATGTCTTGCTGTCCCGAAACTCTGTCAAACCAGACACATCAATAATATGTTTAGCCCTGTAAACGTCTTTCCATTGTGCTCATCACCCTGTTATGGCAATTGCTTCTTAGGTGACTTTCATTCCTTGCCAAAGCGTAAAACACCCCATGATGCATGAAATGTGGGATTTGCATTCCCATTTGAAGCCTCAGAATCAAAAGTATGTTGGTGACTGGTTCCTCGAGGGCCTGTGTACGTCAGCGCAGGGCTCTGCAAGGCTTGGCAGAGTGGTGCGGGGGGTGGTGGCAATGTTGATCCTGTGGAAGAGTGGAGAAACAATGGATTTTGGTTTGTCTTAGGAAAAGGTGGCAATTGGTTTCCCTGGATGCAGGTGGCTGAGCGCTTGCAGTAGCACCAGCTCTTTGTTTTAGCTAAACAGGGCACGTGGTTAAATTAGAGTTCTTCTCTCCTGGCTCCCTCCCTTTTGCACTCCTGGAGAGCAAAACCCCTTTGCCTTGTCTCCCTGCTGATGTGCCACTGAGGGGATGTGGCTTTGGCACCATTCCTGTGTCCCTGTGCTGAGGCTGGTACCTCCCCTGTGCTCCTCCTCTCCCCAGGCTAAGGCTTCAGCAAGGTGCATTACTCTCTCTCCTTTTCCTCAACTCCCCTACAATCCTTTTAGCCTGTGGTATTTATACTTCATATTGATAAAGGAAAAGGGTTGTGTAGTCCTATACCTGTATCTTAAGTAACTGCACACATTTCCTGATATTGTTGGGAAGTGAGAAAAGTTTCAGTGCTTTGGTTAAATCCGTTCTTTGGACTCCTATACAAAGTTTTCTGTAAACTCTTCCTGTTTATACCAGGTGAGGATCTGGCTCTGTTTTTTGCTTTCAGTTTGGCGCTGCTGCTAACTCTAAACTCCATTTGCTGTTTCTGCTAGGAGAAGAGTGGGGGGGGAAGGAAACTTTGGGGAAAAACTCCAACTTCTACATTTATGAGAGTGATTTTAATAACTTTGGGTTACCCATGCTAATCCTTTAACAGGAAGGGGGTTTGAGAACTGACCCAACCTCCTTTCCTTTCATTCGATCCCGAAACACCTGCAACTCTCAGCAGAGTAATCTATGAATCACTGTGTCTGTCGTCTACTTATTGTCTTGTCTAGTGCACTCCACGGTGGAACTAATCAACAGCCCTGAATGAAGCATTGCTCCTGAGCTGAATTCCTTAAAGCTCCTGAAGTATTCAGCAAGGAGGAGAAATCTTTTAGTATGATTTGCTCCACATTCCAAATTCATTTATAGAAAGAGAATAGATGATTAACAACGGGTCGAGAGACACAGATTTAGCACTGCTTTGCCCTGACCTGCCCCGAGTTACTCCTTCCACTTCCCAGGCTGCTCTAATAAGATGGGTTCAAGGATTGGGATGGCAAAAGCTGCTTGAATCCCCTGCACCCAGCCGTCTTAATTTGGTTTATTTGCCTTAATGAAGAAATCTGGTTCCTTAATCACAGGTGAACGGAAAAGGTCACTTGCCACTCTGACAAATGGGTTTACCCTGAGCTGTTTGTGTGGGGCTCTCAGATAGTGCGTTCTCCCCCTTTTCTGCCCTGCCACGAAATGCCAACGTCTCCGCGGCACCTCCTGTTGCGGCCATTACCTGTGGTGCCTGGGCTGCCTGCCAAGGAGCACCCTCGGTAGCAACAAAAGCATAATCATTTCCAGTTGGAAAAGGCTGAGCTGTAGTAATTTTCCTCTTTGAAAGCCGCAGCAGCTGGGCTCGGGTTAAGCAGGAGGACTCTTAGTCCTGCGACGCAGCACAATGAGGGTACAAAATTTGTCATCGCAGCAGCCATTTGGGGAGACTGCGAGGTCCCCAAACATGTTCTTCATCCTCCCCTTGCAGTCTCCAGCTGACCTCAGCAGTGGGGTGCCCAGGGGGATGTTTGTACTTTGGAAATGCCTCTCTTTTGGCCAGGTATGGGTGGGAAATGCTAACAAAATTGGTGCAAAAGAAGGGATTAACATTTCCTGGGTGAACAGCTGGTCTGCAGAGGAGTTCAGAAGAGTGAGAGGTGTAAAAAAGGACACCCTGCATCTCCCAGGACTGGGCAGCAGCACACTTTGAGGGTGCATTGCAGGCCCTTTCCCAATCAGTGCAAGCCTTGGGCTCGCTGACCCTCGCTGTTGACTTTGGTAATAAATTGTAGCAATAAAGCCGTGCCTCCATCCCAATGGACCACCCGGAAAAAGCCAGCTGAGCCGTCTCACGCAGCCCTGGTTAGTGGCTTACTCCAGGAAATCCTTCTGCAGCTGGTACAAAAGGGAAACCATTTCAGAAAGCAGCTCAGGAGCTGTGTAGGTAAGTGCAGGAAAATCATTGTTTCTTTCAGGTAGAGCTGAGAACCTCTTGATATGTGGAGAAGACAGAGAGCACTTGGAGCACGTTCATGGTGATGTGTGGTTGTCACCACATGTGAGCTTTGTGGGCGTGTGGGCTGTGGAAAATAAAACTTTTGAGGAATGGCCTGGGAACTTTGCAGAAGTATTGCCCATGTGAAGTGGTGCTCAATGTCAGCTGAAGATGAAGCTCTTCTCCAGGTTCTGGGTGCTCACAGACACAGCCTCACTGGCAGCCTGCTCGGGTCACATAAAAAATGAGATGGGTCAAACCCCAGATGTGCTGACTGAGTGTTGAGATGCACCAATGTTCACTTTGCTGGAAAAAGTGATGTCTCTTTTACTTCACACTTCTGTTTTGAACCAAAAAGCAAGGTGGGAGTTGGTCCAAAACAGAGCTTTCCAATTTTATTTGGCATTTCAGTTCTACTATTTTTGAGTAATAGTCAGAAAGATAAAGCTCTGTCTTGCAGGAATGTCCTTGGACGTGGAAAAATAAAGCAGACAGGTGACTGGCAGGAAGTGAGAGCGGCTGCTCCCGCACAGATGCAGACGACTAAATAAGTTTTGAGATCATCGTTCCTGTTCAGGTCTTTTCCTTTGATTCTTCAGATTATTTTTATGTCAGAGGCAAATAAGAAACAAAGACAAATGTGCAAAAGGATGAGCTGGAGCTTATCGGAGCAGGAAAATAAGCCATTCACACCACTTCCCGGTTTGCCATGAAAGGCAAAATCATTCACAATGGTGAATCATGGCAGCTCGAGCTGCCTGAAATTACTGCTTTCTGGAGTTAAATTGCTGCTGGCATGCAGGGACTAAACAAAGATGTTAGTTCAGTTCATTTAAAAGAGCAAGTTTTCTTTAGCTTTGATTTCACATGTGCTTTTGCAGTGCCAATGGATGGTCTGATTTTCTGACAGATGACATTTAAGAGCATTTCTGTGATTCCTTTGGGGAGCTGTGTAGTTTTAAAGGAAAAAACCCATCAGAGATGAGGGAGAAGTGCATGCACTCCCATCTCCAAGAGACAAAATGGTAGGATGAGGCATGAGTTGTACCTCTTCAACAACTGAAACTGCTGCAGATGAAAGTGACTGATTCTTCTCCCTGACAGAAACATGGATTTTGGAAAGAAATCTGCTCCCTCTGCCTTCTGGGTGAAGGCATTAATTCACCCAAGTTTTCTATGAGGATCTCTTTTGTAGTGGACTTTTAGAGTCAGCCAGGTACCTGTAACTTTTAGAGATATTAAAGGTACTGAATGTTACTTTTCCGGAACGTATTTTTTGGCAGGTCTTATTCCTTCCCAGGTGTTGGTGACAGGAGATAGGTGATTTATTACAACAAAAATATAGCTGCTGAAATTAGGCTATTTGGAGTGAGCTAGGTGGGAGAAAACCTTTTGAAACCCAGATTTAATAGCAAATAGGTGCTTTTCCAGCGTGGCAGTTCCTGCCCTCCTGGTCATGTTGTTCCTTGGATTTTCATACCTTTCTCTGGCTGCCAGGGAGCAGAACTTGTTCCCTGTAACCCAAAAAAAAATCTCTTACTTTGTTCTACCAAATTTGACATGGGCAAAACATCTGACAAGACCATCTGCTGTGATGTGTCCTCGTGCCAAAGCTTTCCATTTCTTCCAGTTCACAGACCCTCAAGGTGGGATTTATCTGCTGTAGGTGTCTGTGAGCATGCCCACCTCTGAGCAGATGGTTCAGATTTCCTTTGTACCTGACAGACAGCTCGTAGGATGGCATTTCAACCTCAAACTGGGCATCTAAACTGAGTCCTCTAAGAGTCTCTCCCAGGGCTCAGTTTCTTCAGCCTGTGTGAAGCTGGTGAGGATGTTGTAAACGTCCAGACTTGCTGGTGGTGGATCCTGGCGTAGGATGTGTGCAGACAGCAGAGGGTGCTGGAGTTTTTTCCCTCTGAATGCACCTCCAAGGTTGTGGGATCATAATAAACTAAAATCAATTGGCTCTTATTCTGATTGCTGAACACACAGAAGCCAGGCAGGTACAGCAAGAGAGGAGGTACTGAACTTGAGTTAAATGGGCACTGTCACCTTCAAAGTCACACCTCTGCCAGAACTTCTGTACCTACCAAATCAGTAAGTGAAAACTGAGATTATCATGATACAAATCAACAGATTTTAATTTTTAATGATTTTTTTTTTTTTTTTACGAGGATTTTCCTCTCTTAAACATTTTTAGAACCCATTTTTCAGGAAATTGGAAACAAAAGCTCCTACAGTCCTTTATTTCAGAGACGTCAGAGTCCACAAAACTTTGTTCTGTCAAAAATATAACTTGCAGACATCATCAGCCTCCAGCAAGCTGCCAATATAGATTTTTATAGAGTAACAATGTTGTCAGCTGGCACCTTACAGCAACATCCAGATCTGTACGACTAAAGAGCTTCACCCAGGACTGCCAGTTCCATGGGCCAGGGCTGTAGGAAGGGCTCCACTGTAAATGTCACTAGTAAGACTTTTAAGAGCAGGATTTAAAAGAAGCAAGGGTAGCAAACCAGGCTTGCCAGGCTCTAAGACTGGAATAACTCCCTTAAGCTCAACAGAGCTTAAGCCACTTAAAATTCTCAGAGCCAAGCTTTCCCCATCAGGACATGGATGCACTGGTTGGTTGCAGAGTAAGCCTGAATTTCAGGCTTGCTCCTGAGGTCCAGCTGTGGGTGAGGAGCTCGAGGGCTGTGTCATGTGTGCTGTGGTTGGTGGTGGTGCTTGCAGCAGGGAATGGGAGCTGGTGTAGGGCAGTGGCCGCTTCACCTTCCAGTTAATTCATCCTTACATCCATCCCTTCTTAAAAGTGCAAATTTCACACCACGGGTTCCAACTCCAACTGATGTCATAGCCAGGATTATAACTTGGGAGTGACTGGCTCCTGGCCTATTTATTAATCTATTAAATCACACAGTCTCTCTCCTGCTAACTCTCGCTGGTTACTGGGATTGCTTGGCAGCAGCAAGCCCAGCCCAGTGTCCATTGCTGGCTCTGTTACCACTACAGCTTGGTTGCCAGCTCAAGGGCATCCAGTCAACAAATGTCTTATTTTTGGATTCTCCCATTCTCCTGAGACCATTGCTATGAAGAATGACCTCCCTTACCTCATTCACCTTGTTTGCTGTTCCCGACCCGGAGAGTGCCGTGGCCATTGCATGAGTCAATCGTCCCGTGGAGGAGAGGTCCCACTGTGATGTTTTCCTTAGCATTTGAACCAGAGCTGTGGCTGGCATCCGCAGGACGGTCCAGATGAACATAGAAAAGTCTATATTTTAGTCATGTTAAAGCTATGACTAAGCTAACAAACGTCAGGAAATCCAAACTGCAGATTGACAGGTTGTCCTTGGACTGCCCTGCCACGTCTGGGCATGGGATGGCAGCACACCCGGGATGGACCGCTGCAGTCCACGGGGAGGTGCTTCACTGTACAGTGTGCTGAGGGTGGAAGAGCAGCTACAAACAGTTAGAGCCTTGATGGGTTCATTTCTCTTCTTTTTAAACAGTTAACTTTTTTTTTTGTTTGCAAAAAAGTCATTTTGCAAAGATACGTGGCTTCCTTGCATTGAAGTGGAAGTCTCGTTTTTGGATGTGAACATCAGGGTGATTTATCCACCTCTGCAGGGTATGTACATGTCTGGATGTGGCTCGTGGGTCTTTCTGCACAGTAACACACAGAAACCCCTTCCCATTTCTAATGTGCCATTTCCCAGTTGTCTTTCTCTGTAGCCAAAACCACTTCTTGGTTTTGATATTTTTTAATTTATTTCACCCCCCCCCATGTGTTTAAAAATGAGAGCCATCTTTAGGAAATGCACTATGGGAATCCAAAATCTTCCAGCTTGCCTGCAATACAAAGATTATGAAAAGTCATAAGAACTCATAGATTCTTATGCTAAACTATATTTTTTTATGAGTACCTGGAAAGCCTCATCTATGTTTTTTATTAGAACTGGGAAAATTATTCAGATCAAGTTAATTTTCATAATTTAAAAATTTTTAGTTCTGTTCCACAATTTAATTCTTTAAAAACTTCTTGCCTCTCCCATTACCAAAGTAAATGGGTCACTTTATTTCATAAAATGAATTGCAGCATTGCAATATTCAGTGTTTATAGCTTTTGCTGAGTGGGCTCACCCAGTTTTAGTGTGGAATGGCTGGGCAATTTGATGCAAAAAAGAATGCCATTTAAATATAGGATCGGATTTTGCACCCCGATAAGCAGCAGCAATCCCAACTCGAGTATTCCCGGCTCTCCTCCGGGCTCGCCGCTATCTCTGGGGGCGGCTGGGAGTTACAATCGCCCTGCAACTTCCTCCTCCCTCCTTGCAAGGAGAGGATGGGAATTTGCTGAAGGCTTTTATCAGCAATATGCATCTGCCCCCCTTCTCACTCAGCAGCTCTCGCCAACCAGTGGGAAAAGTCGGGCCAAGGCGTAATCTGCTCCCAGCTTGCTTCCTGCTGCCGTGCCCCAGGGATGGAGGAAGCAGACAAGTGGCCCTGCGTGCTCTCTCCTTGCCAGGCCCAAAAGTTCAAGAGACTCAGGGAGACAGAGGGGAGTTTCACGCTCTCTTTTTCAGGGATATTGCGTATTTAATGCTGGAATATAGTGAGAGTCTGTAAAGACGAGACAAAACCTAGATGAGCCTTATGACTTCAAGCTCTTTGGACACCTGCTGAGTGAATTTTGGCCACTTGCTCTGTACAGTCTGATG
The DNA here is from genome assembly GCA_008033365.1 of Pseudorectes ferrugineus. Taxonomy (NCBI): domain Eukaryota; kingdom Metazoa; phylum Chordata; class Aves; order Passeriformes; genus Pseudorectes; species Pseudorectes ferrugineus. The sequence continues at coordinate 10,972 of QWTY01028826.1, forward strand.
TGATATTAAGGTGCCATCTGAAGAGCCTTTTAGTTGGATGAGGTGTCATCTTCAGGTTTCAGTTTGTACTCCCGCTCCATCTGCAGTTTGAGTGCACCTGGGCCCACCACTTGATTAATTTCTTTGCCTGTTCAAGAAAACTTTTGCATCAAGAATTCCTCTTGTGTCTACAAAAGTTGTTTTGATGAAGTGTGAGGTGGAAGGGATTTTTCTGCTCCTGTTGCATGTAATTTAAGTAAGTTTGGTAGGAGCTTCTGGGTAAGAAAGACCAATGGATAAATCCAGAGAGGTGAGCACAGGGAGGGAGCGTGCTGGGGTCTGAGCGAAACGTGCTGGAAACCAGCAGCAAAATGCAGAGCAGAAACTGTGCTACTGCAAAGAACCATGAGTCCTCCAGACATGGACAAAGGCTGCCTTTTCACTATGTACCTGCAGTCATTGGTGCAGCAGGGTCTTGATCCCCAAATAAAGCCATGGGGTGAGACCCTGGTATAAACAGGAGGAACACAGTCTCTTGCCTTCTCTGGTGTATGAATGGGAGAAAACACTGCTTGAGCCAGAAAAGCCATGTTTGCTCAGAACTAGATATTTGAACAAGAACTAGAAATTTGTTTCTCTGTTTTTTTGAAATATTTTTTCTTCCCCAAACAACGTAATCAGTGAAAATCTTGTTTCCATTTAAATCACAGGGGTTTTGTCATGGACTTTGATGGTGCCAGAATTTCTCACTATGTATTTTTTGAGCACCTGAGCTTAGGTAGGGTTCGGAAGAACATAGCTGCCATTAGAAGGTTGCTCCCAGCCTTCCTGTGTCGTATCAAGGTCTGGAGTTAACAGGGCAGTCTCAAATTGTGGCACATAATGCGTTTCTGCATTAAATACACCCACATTATCTTACATCCCGAGCAGCCCAGATTGTCAGTAGACAATTATGGGTTTTGCTGGGTTTATTTTGATTGGCCTGCTCTCAGTTTTCCATAGTGGTACTCTATTTGTAAAAACAGATCATTAATGATAACAACAGATGACATGTGTCTGAAATATGGGGTGGACGAGGGGAGTTAGTTTTTCTTCCTATTTTTTTTTTTTCCTGAGTGTCTGCACTTTGACAGCGCATTTGCCAGGCTGTCACTTGCTTGAGAGATCCACAAGATTAGGACCTCATTGTGTGAATGTTTTCACAGCACTTGTTGCTATAAAGAATCTTCACACTTTGGTGGATGAAATCTGGACTCCTAGACACAAACTGTTAAGAAGCAATCATAACAATTAGCTAATGTGTCAACAATTAGCACTTTCCATCAACTGGCATTGAGTGGAACCTTCTTCTTATCCATATGCAGACAAAAATGCAATGATGTAGTAAAGAAAAGCAGTGAAGTTGGCTGCTCTCGTCCCTTGCTGTAGCCAGCAAGCTCCCATGGGCATTGTTTACAATGATTATTCTTCCATTATGATGTTATTGCACAGGTCAGGGGTGGTAGCTAGACTGAAAATAAGCTTTTTTCCCCCCCCTTTTTTTTTCCTTAAACTTTTGGCTGCTTTTACAAAAGTACAACAGAAACAACTGCTGTGAAAAGGTCAGCCAGTAACAGTACTTTAGTGTTTAACTGGTAAATATTTCAAAATAGTATTTCTAATATTTTACCATTTGGAAGTTTTTCAATGCATCTCCAGCCCAGTGCGACTCAATCATTGTAAGATTTCCACAGCCTCCACTGGGAATTCTTTACAATGGGTACATTATAGTCTGTTACTGTATCTACCACCAGTTGGTCAGAATTTGTTTTAATATCTTTTTATATGGCATGTTACTGGCAGTAATAGAAAAAACACTGTTTTCTCAAGTATTTTCCGTATCTCCATATGTAAGTACTGAAGAGAACTGAAGATAGGTCTTCCTCTTACCCACACAGTAGCTTCTTAGGGGACAGTACATGTGACTGGAAAGAAGATCAATGTCTCCTCCAAGGAAATGTCTTTTGGGAATATTTCCTGTAACGTGTGGCGTTCATATCAGGCTACTGTGAGACAAACACAAAATACTGCAGCATCAGTGAGGGTTTCTCTGGTTAATTGTGGAGCTGGAGCCAAAGTGAAACCATCTTAAAAAGAAGCAGCGCAGTTCTAAAAGTAACACTCTGCTTGACTGCAAGCCAGAGTGACTGATTTAAACCAGGGCATGGTGTAGGAGCACAGCCTCATCTGGTGCAGCACCCTGGGAGCCCCATCTTGGACCACGTGTGCACGTTTAGGAATGGTTTGTCAGCTCCATAAAGAAGGTGTGTTAATCTGAACAAAGAGGTGGTGGTAAGGATGCAAATAAAAACAACAGTAATCAAAGTTTACTGATTTCTCTAAGTTCAGCATGTGCTGTAACAAGGGAAAAGGACAACTCTGTGGCTCAGGGGCAGATGCACCATCTGCCCACCACTTCCAAAATCTCCCTGAGACTTGTCTTTGGGTGCAAACCTAAGACCTGAACGTACCTTGCTTGCCTCCTTTTAATCCCAGTTCTTCCCTGTCCCCTCCTTCCAGCCTGGGACATTGTGATACTAAACAAATGTTTGAGATTTTTGGAGTGGCAGGGACTGGGGGTGGGGGAGTATAATTACCCTGAGGATTATTAATATGGGAAATATGGTCAATAAATGTGAGAGGGGTTGAGTAATGCAGGAACATTCTTTACAAATTCTTTAGTAATGGAGTAGGCAGAGTGCCACAGACAAAGAAAATCCTCTGAATTGCAAGTGTGTTCTTATGGCTTTTGCCAAGAGGATGACAAAACCCGTTCTTTCTTCCCGCATTAGGACTCCTATTCAATGATACACTTAAGCATGTTTTTAAATTCCGTTGACATTTGAAAGCACTGTTGACTTTAATAGGACTTAAGCACCTGTTCATGGTTAATTGTGTACTTTCAGGACTTTTCTCGAAGGAAAAAAAAAAAAGATGGATAGACTTAGGCATGTGCTTAAAGTTAAGCAGGTGCTTAAGTGCTTTGAGAAGCCGAGGCCTTAGAACTGAGTCTAATCCTCCCTGAAGTCCGAGGATGGCTTTTCCCTGCATGCCTGCTGCAGAGGAACAAGTTGTTTAAGTGATAAAGTGAAGACATGAGAAATATCTAGAAGACTATTTCTTCAACAGCACCCAGTGAGGGCTGTCAGCTGCTGACACCTGAATTATAAAATGAATTTATAACCGGACTAAATGTACTATACCAAAACCTCTTCCAAAAACATTTACAGCTATGGATGCAGATAATTTCACTGGATAACTATAATTATACCCTGAAAAAAAATCTCACTTTTTCATTAATACAAGAGTTGTTCCCAGCCAGTGCAGAGCTTGATCCCCCAAGTGAAGAATGATTGACCGCCCTTGGGTAAGATGGGAGAGGGAAAATATTTTTTTTTTCTCTGAGGAAGGACTGTTTTGGTGTAGGTAGGGATTGATGATTTAGAGCAAACAGTGCCAGATATCTTTCCTGCCTCTTAGCCTGAAATTAGGCAAATAGCTTTTGGGTGATGATGGGATTTTACAGTGTCTCTTCTTGAGAGCTGCCCTGGTTGTTTCTTCATCTCCGCTCCTTGTCTGGGAGGAGAAGACAAGGCTTCTCTTCTCTTTCCTTCTCTTGGTTCATGTTATGAATTCCATCACATCAGGGGCTGTCTTGCTGGAAGGTGATGAGTAATCCCCAGTGATGCACCATGCCAGGGCAAATCTGAAAACACCGGTGCCTTGGGGAGTGAGCAGCTTCTCCACCAGCGCCTTGGCCGTGAGTCTGGCCATATTTGGTGGTTTTCTTAAAGCCCCATTTCCTTCAGTACTGTGAGTAAGTGACAATGATGCCTTCTGTTTAAAGAAAAAAAGAGAAGAAAGAAGTTTCCAGCCCTTGTGGTGACAGAGATAAGCTGGAAGGAGAAGACCCAACACCATTCCCAAATAAGAAGGCAAATAATTGAAATCCAGCATGCATTTGTAACAGCAGCAAAACACCCCTAACCCAAAATAAACCCAAAATTCAGCTGTATTCCTTCCCGAGTGAGTTCATATGGTGGAGTCAGCAGCACTGTCTTGCTCATGGGAGGTGAGGGATGCCCAGAGCAGGTTCCCCTGCCAGGGACTCTTGGTGAGATTTAACCCCTTCACCATAAAACTGATAAAATTAAATGCAGTTTAAGTGGTTCATAGGGAATTATGAGGCTGTGGCTGGAAGGATGAATTCCTTGCCTGTCTGTAAGTGTTTCTGGAGAGGATGAACATATATAAGCTGGACAGGAGGAGTTTTATCCTTGGTCAGGAATCTGGTAATCAGAGCAGAGTGTTTCACACAAGAGCTGCCAATTCCTGTCCACGCCATATCATAGATGAATAGGAAAATAAAAACCTTGAAAATTCTAATTTTTTTCTTATTCAGCTTATTTACAAAACCTTCATATGGGAGAATGGCAAGCAACCCTCACCACTGCAGTCAGGAGAGAAAAACAAGGAGAGCCAGGTGCTCCAAATAAGAAAATGTCAGGGAGGCTCTACATCTTTGCTGAGCAGCCCGAGCTATAAATTTTGGCAATGCCACCACTGTGACCTGGAGCCTGGGGGAAGAGAATAGTATAAAAATGATAAATCACAGCCAGAGTTCCAGATCTTAATCAGACAAAGAAAGCTGGTTCCATTATCAGACAGATTTATATAATCGCTTACTAATAACGCTGTCTTCTTCCTCCGGTTTCTTTTAGTAAGACCCCAGATGGCAATCCTGAGGTCACATCCATCCTGGCGTTGGAAGGGACCAGTGCTCTTCCAGCCTGGAATTCTGTGTCATGCAGGCAGTGTTTCCTTGCATTAATACCTACTTGAACCAGAGCACCTCTCAGGGATGCAGCAAATCTGGGTGCTGAGTGAGCTCAGCATCGGGGGAACTTTCCTAACAATTATTTTTGGTTGTATTCCTCATTGCAGTGTCTCCAGCTCCCAGCCACTGCTCTCATTGTGCGTCCATTTACTTCAGCTTCAGAGATTTCCATGGTCAGGCCACTGTGGTCTTCTTTCCCCTTTCTCTCCCAACAAGATAAGGAGGTTCTTCCCCTCGCTTTTCGGTACAAAAGCTTTTGGATTTTTACTGCTCCTCTCTTTTGAATCCTCTCTAACATTTCACACTGCTCTTGAAGTGGAGGTGCCAGACCTCATGGCAGTTTTCCAGGAATGTTTTCTTTGGTACCACCACAGTGGCACCCCTGCTGTGTCCCAGGCAGGTCTGCTGCTGCTGCCCGTTTTTAGGGGAGTCTGATCCCTCTGCTGCCTTGGTGCTTTCCCTGCTCGCGGCTCCTTAATTTTTGCATCTTCTGAATTTTTGCCAGGTGTCTCTTCCTTGTCATCAATTAAAAACTGTGATCGTGATAGTGCCAGAAAGTCATTCTTGTAGGAGTCTTGGGGAATTATAATTACTTGATAACGATTTCTTTTTGCAGTTGTAGATTTGAATTTGTCTTTCGGTTGTGTGTGAGTGTCATTCTATTTCATTCCATTATCAGAGAAAATATAATCATTTTTAAAGACTAGTAATCTTTGCCATCTTTCAGTCTCTAAAAATATCATCCAAGGAGTTATACTGTAATATAAATTAATAATACTATCCAGCCAAATATTTTGAAAAGTTTAAAAATATTATGTGACCAGCACTACCTTTGCTAGGTAAATTAAAACTAAAAAAATCTGTTTATTTTCATAGGGACCTATTACCTGTAAATGCAGATTAATTAGCATTAACTCTAAATGCATTTATTTCTAAGAAGAAAACCTTGTTAAGGAAATAACATCAATATAATTTGCCTGCTCTGGTAGTGATTCAATTTAACTCTACCTGGCTGCTGCCTCTGCCTCATCTCAGATTCCAAAACAAGGCTGGGGTTCCTTCAGTCCTCTGAAACTGGCACTTCTTACAAATCTGCAGCCACAGGTCAGGGGATGTCTCCTTCAGCTGCTGTAAAACTCTTGCATGCCAATTTTTTGGATAAGTTAATATAAAAAAAAATAGTCTGGCTTTCATAGTTGAAATTCAATTCCCTTCTGTGTTATTTTGAGATTAGGTCACTGTTGAGTGTGTGTGTGCTATGACATTTTTCCCCAAATATTTTGCAGAAGAATCTGTTTGAGCACTTCTTGCTTTTGTACCTTATTTTTGACAATTAACCATAGTACCATAATTCAGATCATTTTTGTTCCTACTGAACTTGAGTTTTTCTTGTGTCATTATTTTCCTCTGGCAAATGCCTGTAATTTATAGCTTGAAGTTAACATTTATGGCTCTTAGCTTCCCTCTTTTCTGTTATATTTATATCAGCTCCCACTTCCCCTCTAAGTGACACTGTTTTATAGGTTTTTCTCTTTGTTTGGGTTTTTTTTTTATTTTTTACTTTTGTGGCAACTTACTTTCTCAACTGCAGAATAAAGCCTTGTAAACATCTTGTAAAATGTTAACTGATCCCAAGTATCATTCCTATACTCCAATTTAATTTGTCCTTTTCCACTGAATGCTCTGATAATTGCTTTCAGCTTAGTAAAACCATCCCTTAGAGCAGTAAGTGTGTTAACTGGTGGGACTTTTATTCTTATTACACATAATGAGCGTAATTAATGTGATTTCACGAGGACTGGGTGTCATCAGCAAACTGCTGTAATCCAGGTCATTGCAGTGTGTGAATCCCAGCTGAAATTGTATTTTCCCAAACCCCTGTATTCCTTTCTAATTAAATTTGGGATTCTCTGGTTGCGCGTTTTTTGTCGCTGAGGCCGTGTAGTCAGTCAGGGTAAGAGCATGTATTTGTAGCAGCTCTGTAGCCACAAAAACACCGCTGGAGAGAGATCAGGGTGTTGGGAGACGTCTCTCCATCCTCATTTTCCTTGGAGGGAGGAAAAGCAGTGTGGGGAAATGTGTGCCCCTGCGCTGTGAAGCGTGCTGTCCAGACACCTGTACATAACGTGGAGTTAAGGAGGGGAAATAATGGGGGAGCCAGTTCTGTTGTCATTTCCATTTGGATCATCCTCATCATCACATTTCAGGGTGACAGGTACAGAAATAATGTGTGAAAGTCTCCTTCCATGGTGCATTCTGAAAGGCTGCACCTGCGTTTGAGTAGAGGCGTGAGATAAGGGTTTGAGCTGTTTGTGTCTGTGGGTGCGAGGGGACGCCTGCATCTACGGAAAATTAAATTCTGCTTTAGTGCCAAATACATTTGAGTGGGCTGGGGAAGACTCTTGGGAAGATGCTGAGTCTTTCTGCTATGATATTTTCTGGTAATTAAACAGTTCTCTATTTTACAATAGTTAGTGAAAATGAGAGTGATTGGAAGGGTTATTTCTGTCTGTTACTATTAGATTCTCCAGATTTGCTGACCCTGAATAATTAAATGTTTTTGATCACTCTGTTTATATTACCTAGAACTGAAGTAATTCTGATCCTTCAGCAAACTTGAAGCACAGCATGGAACATACTGAAAGGCGCCAAAAGATGAAACATTTCAGTTTTGTGGTTCACATCTGTCTGTCCTGAGACCAGGAGACCATTATAATACACTTAAAGCATTTAAAAGCTCCTCAAGGTTGAAAGCCCTGATTAGGGCAGTATCTGCTCACGTGTGGGAGTCCTGCCTGTGCCAAACCTGGGAGCAAGGAGCCCTCGGGTCCCTTTTCCATGGGAAAAGATGTTAATAACGTCGGGTAGTGGGGGAAAAAATAAGGGGAAAATGTAATCAAGGAGACCCTGACACCGAAGTGAAAATAGCAATGTACACATCCATCAGTTTGTACTGTTTTTACAGAGAGTATAAAATATTTAAACTGAAGCCATTAATCATCCTGCTCCTCCGTTCTAATCCATGGGAACCACAGGAGGTCACCAAATATGCATTTAGTATAAAAGAATGAAAAATATTGGAGGGAAAAGTAGTGTAGTCTAACAGCTAGAAATGCTAAGAGCAAAAAAAATCTCAAGCAGAAATTTTGCTAAAAATTAAAATATTTTTCTAATGTTCTGTTGGAAAATCATTACATTTTGGGCAGAAATTCAAAAAGCATTTAGAATTAGTTAAAAAAATTCCTAAGATGGAAATTGGTTTTACGTCTTGATTTATTTTTTTTTTAAAGATACTGCTGGATAGGAGCATTCTCTATTTTGTTTATTTTGATAAAATCCCAATATTTCTTATGGAAAACAGATGCTTCTTGCAGAAGCCATTGCCAGGTTCACGTTCCAGGTTTCCATCAGGTAATTTTGATGGATGTTTTAAACCCCTCACATTACTGGGTTTTGTGCCCTGGGCTGATATTGCCCCCTCCAATTTCGATACCTAAAGGTGAGAGGGGTGGGGGTCCCTTTCCCTGCCTTCACTGGGTGTTGGTGTGGAGAGGAAATCCAAGGGCTGTGGCTAAGCTGCATCCCTGTGATTTATCCAATACTGTTTGAGTTTCCTGGAGTAAGCCTGGCTATTGATTAATTAATTTATTTACTGGTACAATGGTGTGCGGAGCCAGAGCTGGCGCTGCTGGGAGGAGATACCTTGGGGCAGGGAGATGAGGGGTGGCAGAAGGAGACTTTTACTGCCCAGCCAAGGGCTGGAAGGTGGAAATATTTCCATTATGTTCCCAGGTATCCCACGCCTGCTGTAAGAGCTCAAAGAGCTCTGCTGTGCCTTGTGCTGCCTGGGAATGCGGGAGGGACGGAACACACGGCACAACCGGGGGCTTCCAAAACCTGCATTCAGCCTTGGCACAATACAGCCACTGTGGAAGAAGACATTAGGAACAAAAAATAAAGCTTGAAGCTTCAAGAGCAGGCTGCCAGAATTATTAAGAAAAACATCAAAATGATGCCATTAAAAACAGATGGGGATTCTATAAAGTATTGAAAAGAAAATGTTTAATTATGAGCCTTATGCAAAACCCATCAAAGTTGGATTAATATTAGAGTGCTGTTGCTGTAGAGGGTTTAAGTAGTCCGTGGTGGAACATTAATCTTTCACTCCTTTAAAAATAATGTTTTCCTTTTGTTGATGACAAATTCCATCTCTTCACTGTTGAAATCATATATCCAGATTAATAGCATCTAACATAATGAAATCAAAAGGCACAGGTAATATGGATTAGTTTAGAAAACAACAACAACGAGGGGAAAAAAAAGCCCCGAGGGGGAAAAAAAGCTTCACTGGATGAGTGCTTTTGTCAACATCACTGTATTTTTTCCTGCTGTTAAAAGATAAAGGGGCAGTCTCTGTTCATAGGTATGCTTGTCTGTCTGGGATATTGTGTCATGGATGTACATCCATACTGTTTCTAGTAGTGTGTCATACATAGGATGCTTTACAATTTTTTGGGGTGAGGGAGCCTTGTCTGTCTCAAGTTTCTGGCAGATTGCCTGTGGCTGCACAATCTGAACACCTCTGGCAAAAATTGCTGCCACGAACTTGCCTCTCCCAGCTCAGCTGGCTGGAAAAGATAGAAAGAGATTTTGGGGTGTTATTTAATAAATATATCTGAAGTGTGGCATTGCTGGTGTGAGGAAGGTTATTTTGAAAATGTAGGGCTGCTATTTCCAGCTCCCCTTGCCATGGCATTGCTCTGTCCATCTGTCTGGGAGGGTTTTGGTGAATGTTGTGCCCACACAGACCCGTCACTGCCTGGCATTTCCTATTCCTGCCAGGATCTATGCTGCCTCCCTGCATGAAGAGATTTGCACCCCAGGTCAGGAGTTCCAGACTTTTTCCTTCTTCATCAATTAGGCTGGGCATTGGAGGAGACGGCAAAATTTTTTCACATGTGTCACTTTTTTTTTGAATTCCTGGAAGTGTCCAAGGCAAGATTGAAAGGGACTTGAGCAATTTGATCTCGTGAGTGGCACCCCTGACCATGACAGGGGGTTGGAACTAAATGATCTTTAAGGTCGCTTCCAGCCCAAACCATTCTGTGATTCTGTGATTTCTTTCCCTGGTGGAGTTGGGCACAGATGTGAGCTGCTGCTTTGGGTGGGAGAATACTCCAAAATTAACCTTTCCCTCCAGCCTCTGTCGTCCTGGTGTCTGAGCTTGGAACTCTTACATAAGGAGAGGAGATTTTGTTCCCGTGTTTTTTCTCCTTGCCTGTTCTCTCTTCAGGTCTGGGCTGTAGTTCTGGGTTCGTCAAGCCATGTGTTGGTGTTCACTGTCCTGGCCCTCCATCATGTGTCTTTCCAACATTTCCACCCAACTCTTTGTGCACAAAGCTCTACCTGTGCTGCTTAAAACTCAACTGCTTTCTCAATGAGCCACAGGGTCAAAAACCTGTTGCTGTATTTAATTAATACTACAGGAACAATTTTTCTTCTTCCCTTCCATCCCCTCAAAAAAAAAAATTAAAATAATCTGTGCTTTATTGAATCACCAGGTACACCAAAAGCAGGCTCTTATTTTAGCAAAAATATCAACACTGCCTGCCAAGGTAGATTTAAGGTATTCATTACAAAATATTTTGTCCTGGGCTTTAAGAATAATGCGCTTTCAGTCCAAAGAAATGGTTATTCCGAACATTGGACTTTTTTTTTCTTTTAGTTATTTACAATAGGTTTCAAGATTTAGAATTACCATGAAAGATTTACTTATATTGCAGTTCATGTAAAATTTAAAATCAATAAAGTAAATAAATTTAGCTTGTCTGCCTGAATCGATTTCCTCCTATGCTAACGCAGCCCTGTAATGCTGCACTTCCTTATCTCCCATGTCATCCTCCAGTGATAGTCTCGGGCTTGAATGGTGCTGTGTTATCATGTCCT
>QWTY01028828.1:1402-11975 GCA_008033365.1 Pseudorectes ferrugineus
AAGTATTTTGAAAAGCTTCCATGGGATTTCATAATAGGAAATTGGCTCACATTCCTTAGGGAAATGGTGCCCAGGTCACTGCCTGTCATTTAAGTGGGATAAGGTAGTGTCAGGGAAGGTTTTTATCAGTATAGTGCTGCCAGCAGATGTTACAATGTAATGCTAAAGGGAGTGAGCACAAGACTTTATGCAAACAAGTACTGCTTTCATTTAAAATGCAAACAAAACCAAAATAACGGGGCCCCAAAATTGTAGGGTTTTCTTGTGGTGGGTTTTTTTGTTTGTTTGTGTTTTTTTGGTGAATGTGTTTAAAAACCCTCATTCAGCTCAATATGTAATGACTGACCCAAATCTTTAAAACATACCATTCCCAAAATGCTTGATTTAAAATTCTCAGATGCTGGACTTATAAATCCTCATCTGAATTTGGACACGGTAGCTCAGCTCTGATTCTGGAAGTAACTGAGTGATATTACAGTTCTCTAACTTACATTTCAAATTAAAGTTTTGTGCTCCCTTTCCATTGAAATTTCTGCTATTTGAACTATCACCAGTAATTTTGCAACTAAAGTAAATTTAAAGCAAATCTCCACTAATTTGAAGTTATGAATATTTAATACACTTAATATCAATCTTGCAGTAATTCAGTCCAAGAATCCAGTGATATACACATCCAGTGGTCTTCAAGGAATGCAGGTTGCCTTTAATAATGACTGGCTATGACTCCCCAAGATTGGCTCAAAATCAATCCACATTTTCATGATTATTATATAAGATATAATTTTGTGAATTATTTGGAACTATTATTTGAAATAGTAATAATGACAATTCACTACAGGAATAAAGCTGTCAAACATTTGCCCTAACTTTTTCTGCCCAAGAGCATTTATGCAGTGGTGATTTTTCCAGATGGCAAAACTTACACCTATAACAAAGATGATAGAAAGGTGTCATCAGAGAAGGACCAGGAGAGAATGCTCTCCCTCTCTCAGCTCTTCAGAGCAAGTCTGGAGTCTGAAGGCCAGAAACGGACTAATTTTTTTTTTTCAGTTATATGTGTGTTGCACTTTTGGAAAGAAATTAGTATTTGTGCTCAGTCCTCAAGCTCCCCCAGTAAACAAGTTAGAGCTGTGAGACTGATGCTACTTGACTCAGCATCCTCTGTTTTATGGCAGATCTGACTTCCCTTCTGGGTCCACTTGTATTCATTCTATATTGAAGAACTGATAGTGGAACTGTGGAGAAACTGATTCAATTTACCAACATTTTCTACTCACTCTGCCTTAAGCTAAGTCTTTTTGAAGGCTGGTATTGTCCTCTGAAAAGAGCTGCTTGGGAAATGTTCTATGTAATGGAAGCTGCTGAGTTTTTCTGAATCATTCTACTCTTTATGAAGCAAGTATTTGCAGTTGTCCTTTTATTTGGACTTTTATATATTTTGAGAGAAGGAAATTCAGTGAAGGAGTGTAAGTGCTCCAAGGAGTGACATATCTTGGAAGAGTCAACAAGTCAATAGACAATACTAGGAAGTGTAAAACAGAAGTGGAGTCCTTGTTTGCCTGATTTGATGCAAGGACAGAACACTTCAGTGTAAGATGAATGTTGCAATCACAGAACAATTGGAGTTTCTAGTGTGAGGACTGTCTGATTTACATCCTGCATCTAAGAAACAAACATTTCCATCTGCTCAAGAAGAGGCCCACATTTGGCTTGAGAATGCTTCTCAGTGGTCATGATAAAATAGTTATTAAAAAGAAAGTTGTTGTATGGACAGAAATCCCATTCACCACCTTGAAATTACACTCTTTTTCTTGATGTGGATAAATTGTAGGGAATTCTAGACAGGATATAACTGCCCTGAGAGTTTCTTTTAGGAAGCTATGATAGTCAGTGTCTGTCTGATGACCCATATCCCTTTTCTGAATCAGCTATAGTATTCATCACTGAAATCTGCCTCTACTGGAAAATAGTAATTCTTTCCAGGACATGAATTTTTGTTTCAAAGAGACCATCAAGCTGAGCTTTCTAAGTGTCCATGAGATAATGCACAAGGATAGCTGTGTAGTACCTTGATACATGCACACAGACTGGTATGAGGCCATATCCCCATAAGCACAGTTGCCACAAACCTTGAGTAGCTACGCTGGCACTCCGGCTTTAGCCAAATGCCTGGTGGTTATCTAAATACAAGAACTTTTTTTCTGTGTTTCCCTCTGATATTGTAGCTCAGGTAGGAAAAATTCCAAAAACAATGTATTGATGAGAGTGGGGCTTCCAAAGAAACACACTGTGTATATCTTAAAAACACACTGAAATTATGACACTTATTTGTTAGTGGAGGACTATGTCACCTAAGCTGACTACTTTGACAGTACCAAGGGTGTCTGAAATCTAATATTCCATATTTTGATACACCTTCTATCTCAGGGTTGCTTCAATGGGCATGCACCCCGTTAATATATTACTTAAAAGGGCAGCTGGGTCCTCAAGCAGAGGGGCTTTGAGTTCAGTGTTCTTGCTTCTGCACTTGTCTTAGCTCTAGAAATACTTGCCCAGACTAAATCTCCTGGGAATGTGTCAGATCTATCATTTGGATGTCTGTGATTGAAAACAGGTTGATAGATTCGGCGTATGAAACTTGATGAAGCTTTCTTCATGAAAATATAGTGCAGACGCATTTGCTGAATTTATAATTTAAAATGTGATTGCTCTTAGAGATTGCACACGAGGTTATGGAAGAAATGTGTGGTGCTTTTAATAATATTTAAAAAATAATGTGAAAGTTCAAGAGTTGGTCTTGATGATCGTTGTGGGTCCCTTCCAACTCAGAACATTCTATGATTCGACAATTCTGAAGTGCCGAGTCTATGAAAACAAACATACTTTGTTTATTTGCTTTTTAAATTTTGGTAGCTGTTTTGACTTCTATAAGTTACTTTTCCCCAATCTTTTTAAATTTATATATTTATTTTAAATGGCATTGGCAAAGGAAAGTTTTTGAATTTTTTCTGTTTACAGGCAAACATGTGGGCCAGAATTTTGATGCTTTCCTAAACAAGGGATGTAGGAGAAACAAGAAACAGGGCAAATTATTGCCAGACTATCTGTACTGTATGGTGATGAAGTCTAGCAGCCCCAATCATAAATCAGGTACTCAGCAAATAAAGAGGAAAAGTTAACACACGTCAGTGTAAGGAATGAATCAGAGGAAAGAAAAACTTTGGTAAATAAACAAATATTAGAAAGTGCATTTTTCTCTGGGCAGGTTATCAAGGAATGGGAGTTTCAGTGCTTTCCTCAAATGCATCTTTAAACAGATGTCATACACCAAATATCAGACAAAGTAGATGATTTGCTAGAATATGGTTTTCTTCTAAAACTCACCCTTATCCCCAGTCTCTTGAGAGGGCTGTAAAGTAAAAGAAGTGTTTTAAGATCTCTTCTATATGAAATCCATATCCATACATGCTCTTTTAATAGGAGGAAAGGCAATAGAAACATGAAAGCAAGCAGAATTTAAAAGCAAGCACACGGATAAAGGAAGAGAAAATTAATATAACCTTTAAATACAGAAGTAAAAAGTAAATCCATGATTTTGAATCCATCAAACAAAAAGGGCAATAGGAAGTGACAAGTCTGCAAAGCAGCTCTTCTTTTACCTCTTCTTTCCCTTTAATAGTTTTTCTTTCTTTCAGTGGAAAGTGTTGGCTTCTTTTTCCACCTTGTTTATTTTTTCCCTTTTCTTTTGGTGAAAACATGTTTCCTTCCAGAAATCCACTCTGCCTTCATCCTGGCAGAAACTTCCCGCTGTCCTTAATATCCCGTCACACTTAGATTTAGAGCACAGGTCTTACCTCAAACAAGCAATTAATTCTTTTCCTCTTCTTTTTTGAAGATGCCTATATGCTACTTGTAGGTTATCCAAATGTCTGCCGAAGACCACTCTATCCAAGTCCACAAAGATCTGATGGAATTATCTGCCCGAATGTCTAGTCTTTAAAGGAACAGTTATTTTGGATGATTCATAGTGACTGCTTATTTTGCTACTGCTTCAGTAATAAACACACTGTTTTGATGACTCTTAGAAACAAATCCTGCAGCCCTCACTGAGCAAAACTCCTATTGACTTCAATAAGTTTCCCCGAGCAAGTTTAGAAAAATGGCTTCAGTATTTGGCTGAAGATAAGTTACCTGAAATGTGTGTGTTTTTCAAAACATTAATAAAATGTGTTGATTTTATTTACTTTTAAAATGACATCTTTAAATATCTTTGCCAACACCTTCCGAAACCAAGAAAAAACTTCACCATTGCTGGAACTAAATGTCCTTCAGGCATTTGATTTTTCCCAAGAATGCCAGGGCCAAAATTCCTTTCTCAAGTGTTTGTGAACTGGAAAAAATGTGTATTCTGGTTTCTGGCATATGCATAAGCATGAGTTGGCTACTATTCCTCTGCATACTTTAATGGTCATAATAGTTTTCCATTACTTGTTAACTCCTGTTAATAGCGCAGCATCAAGGAATCACAATAAAAGTAGGGTTGATAAAATTCTGACTCACATGTAGCAAATGGGAAGTTGGGCTTAGTACAATGCAGGGCTCCTCTTGATGTGTCAAGACATTACTGTAATAAACACAGTCAGTTGCGGTGTGTGGCACTTTTACTGCAACGGATACGTACCCAAAGGGAAGACAAAATCTGGCACTTAGATTGTGCTTCGGTTCTGGATGCACCTGTTTCTTGTGAATGGCAGAAGGAAATATGACAGCTGCTTATCTACTCACTCAGAACTAGAGATGGCTTCTGGCTCAACTGGAGAAGCTGAAGTCCTGCAGAAAAGCAGAGAGAGATGGGCTAAATTTAGGGATAAGCTTATTTTTCCAAATCTGATACTAAAGTTATTTCCTAGTATTAAACAAAAATGATTTTTTGGTGACTCCTTAACATTTCAACAGGACACAGATATTCAGTCTTTCTGTCACACCCCACATAATATGATATTGTGGAGGAATAAGACATAGGTAGAACAGCTCATGAACTTGAAGTTGAAAGATTCTGGCTGCCCACATCATGGCTTTTTCACCAATGCAGATGCCTGATAAAGAGTTGTTTATCCACAACTGACTTTTTTTTTCCTTTTGTATGGAAAACAAAAGATGCTAAAAATATGTGCAAGGATAGCTCTTTTGGTTAGCTTGCAGAATAATATCAGAAGTTTAGGTTTGCACTGCCTAAACATAGCACCTCAGCAACCTAGCCCAGAAAGGGGCTCTTAACACACATTGATCTCTGGATCGTATAAGAACTCTCTGGCAGGACAGATGAATGCAGCAAGCCTTTTTTTTGAAACACTTTTTTTTCCAGTTCTGCTCTACATACCACTGCTTCTGCTGAACTTATCGCTCTTGTTTTCCTGAGTATGTAGCCTGTCTCTCAGCTCAGAGGAAATTAGTCCATCACCATTGCACCTTTCTCTTCCCCTCGTCCTTTTAAAAATCATTGCTCTTTTCCTGACTTTTTTCTTGTAAATGAGATACAATTTTGCACTGAAATAGCCATATTGCTTTAAACTGACCAAGTTCCAGTTTCCACAAAGGATTGACATATGCAAATGTTGCTTTTATGTTTTTTCCTGAAGTAGTTAGATATGAGAAGCTGTGGTAAGAGGAAACAATTGTTTAGATGGCAATTGCTTGCTGATGCCGGAAATACCAAAATTAATTCCTTCACTTTAAATCTAGCATAGACACAGGTGTTCACTGGTGGGAAGAAATAGTCTTCTATCCTCAGTGATTTCTACCTGGATATACAAATGCACTCTAGGCAAGTTACAGTGCTAAGGTCAATGAATTGAGAACCCTGGGGGTTTCAAGGTACTTCAAAACTTTCTTATTAAGTCAATGTGACTGGAATAGGATAAACAGATACATTTATGTCTGTTGCTCTTCCTGTTATTATGATTCTGTAATACATCTAAGTTACTTATATCTATTTAAAATTTTATAAATAGCATCTAGAAACCAGATATTGTTATACAATCATGTGTCAAGCACAAAAATAAATGAAATCTTGCTCTGTTTTCCAAAATAATTCTGCGAATTTTCTGCGCGAGTGCCATACTTTGCTGGAATGTTTTGTTTGTCCATTGTAACTAGTATCTTAAGTTTATCCCCCCACCCTTAGAATTTACAATTAAATTTACAGTTGTTTACTTTCAAGAGTATATGCAGTAATATATTTCAAAAACAAATAAAATGGATAATGGAAAGACTGTATCCAGGATTATGCCCATGGCAGGGGGGTTGGCTGTATGATCTGTAAAAGTCGTTTCAACCCAAACCATTCTCTGATTCTGTTACTCAAAGATAAGGAAGTACTGTTCTTTCAAATTCAATTACATATTTCACTGAAATAACTCAAAACTGGATTGTGTCTGCGGAAACATTAAAGGGGTCTAGAGAGACATTGGAGAAGGAGATTCACTTTGCAACACACAAGAGAACAAGGCAGTCTCAGTGTACTTGGCTGTAACAATATTCTTAGTCACAGCCATCCAGAGCTATTCTTGATGTATACCCAACAAGACATGATTACCAATAAATTGCATTTTTTCTTTCATGTATTGCAGCCACTATGGAAGGATTCTCCTCTGCTATATGATCAGGCAAGCCATGTCTTCTCATCATGATCAGGACCATGATTCTTGACAGAGCTAGCATTTCCAAAGAAGCTATTAATTTTCTTTAGAGGTAAGAAGGCCACTCCCATGTTTTTTTCAATAAACAGCAAGGACCCACAGACACATTTAGGATGTGGCAGACACCTACTAGGTAGGCTGAGAGCCTGGCTCCTTCCTCCTCTTAGGTTCTCCAGCTCTTTCTCAGCTTTTCATAGATAAAGTGTTCGCTCTGTTAGAGTCAGCAGGAGATAAGCCTTTAATTTGAGCAGGTCCAGGGCTTGACATCACAAACCTGAAACTCCTTTTATAGTCTCTTCCAGACAGCACCATGGAAAGAAGGAAGTATTGTTTTGCTTCCACAATGATTGATCTGAGGTTTTCCTCATACTTGATATGAAATGTGGAGCAGTATGTCCGAGAGCATGTGCCGGAGACAAAACATTCATCCTCATAATGCTTCTGAGAACCTACTTGCCTTCTGTGTTTTCGGTAGAAATACATGAATCATTTTAATCAAGACTGGCCAATTGGATCGAAGTGCCTTGAACATTCCGCAAGGTTTGCAAGTGTTTGGCAGTTTGTTCTTTGACTTCCATTATGAGTTTTGCTGTGCTATCTCCTGTTTCTGTCCAGAAGCAGAGGGACTGATATATTACATGAAATATGGCTCCCAGGTAGTCCTTAGCCTCAGTAGAAGAAATTTCCAAAAAAGTGTCTAGAACTGAGATATTTAGAGAGTGCATTTGCAGATTACTTCAGTATCTCACCTTTTGGATACTGATTATCTGAAACAAATTCCTGCATCTCTGAAGGCTTGCCTAACACCTATTTGGTTGGGTTGAACTGTGATGCTTACCAGGGGCTTTGTAGGGACTTGAATTTTAGTCTGGACTGAAGGTTCTCACTGTGTCTTTGGAACTATATCTCAGTGTAACAACACATAAGAAAACAAAAATCTAAAAGAGCTTTCATTGAAATTGGAATAGAATTAGCTATTGTGGCTCAGCATCTGTCAGATGTCCTATGCCTGAGGTCATTGGTTTAGACCTTGACAACATTGATAAGATTAACTTGTCGTTCCTGGTGTTGAGTTGCAGATTTATGGATTTGGCTTCTACTGGGAGTAGCTCCAAGGATAGGAGGAAAAACAGCTTATAAATTTTTCAGAGTTCTTTGGAGCCAAGAGCCACTTTTGGCTGGCTTTGCAAGCAATATTATTTAAAGGGTACTTGGAGACATGAGGATAATTGAAGAATAAAATAAGGAGTGAAAAATACTGGAAAGTTATTTCACTTATAGAGTAACTGATAAAAACTGCATTCATAATTATCTCCAGTAATGTTTCCCACCACTAGTAAACATTCTGTCTTTGCTGCAAGCGTAAGCCTTCTTCAGGCAGATCACTCACTAACTCAGCTACGTTTACTACTCTGTTTATCACTCATTTCCTTGGAACGTATTTGTGAAAAATGGGCAATTGTATTTTACTAAGATTTATTGGACTGTGGCCAATAAATTCCATTAACTCATTATCTTTTAGAATGTCCAAACTGAAGCTGGCTGGGAAAGACAGATGAAGAATGACAGGTTTTTGTTCACAAGAGAAGAAAACACATCAGTAAGTCAAATCATGAAGCTTTTATTTGGGAGGGTGCAGTAAGTACTTACTGTTAGTTAGGGAATTGAAACACATAAAGTTGCAGAGATTTTGCAGAAGCATCATGGAGAAGTCTCTCAGACCTGGTTTCACTTATAGCTGATAAAGATCTAATGAAAGTAGTGGGGTTCTGAGAAGATACTCCACAAGCTATGGAGACATTCAGATTTTAATTTTATCAGTTTACCATCCATCTGAGAAAATCCAATAGAATCCCAAGTCAGGGATTCTTCTGTCTGTTGAGATCATGAAACCAAATATGGCAGAAAGCTTCTTGTTTTGATTTTGATAGACTTCTCCATAGGTGACTAGTGCTTGCTGGTCTAGTGAATTATTTTTGTAAAATATGTTGTTGGATATTACTGTACTTGAGGGCAAATGTATTCTCTAGTTCCTACAAAACTGTCCCCCTAAAATCTTTGCCAGCAAGCAGTTAAACTAAGTGAATAAAGGTATCAACAGCACAAAGCAACAAAACTTGTAAATGCAAATGTTAATAGCAGGCTTTGTATACCTCATCTGCATATTCCTTTGCCAGAGTTAAATATATTTACAAGTAAGTAAATAAATAAGTAAATAGATATATTTGCAACGAGATAAGCTCTAAAGCCTCCTGCCCAAGAGATGTCATACGTCAGCTGATTAACAAATAATTTATGTTACATGTGAAGGAGATTGGGTTTAGTGGTCTCCAGCCAGTGGTATTCACTCTGCTGATTGAAGGAACTTAGGGTCAGCTCTCTGCGAGAATCACACAGTATTTTTGTGCTCATCCAAAGAAATCTGGCAATAATTCTTTTGCGGTCTTTGAAGTTAGTTTCTAGTTTTTTTAGCTGGTAGCTAACTTCCAGGCATTTAGCATGCCCTAAGAAATTTGTGAAGTTTCCTCCGGTAGCTTCATATTATCACAGGTCAAATTTAAATGATGAGTGCTCTAGTTGGAAGACTGACACCTCCACAATGAACCTCAGGAAGACTAATAGAAGGGAGCTAATGCAAAATGTGATTGTAGCAAACATTCTCTGAAGGTTTAGCTTGTCAAGAAAAGGGAGCTGATGAAAAACAGGAGCCTTGAAGTTTAATTCTTTTGGTCTTCTCAGTTCATGGGCCAAATTTAACTACAGGCATAAGTAAGACTCAACATGATCAGTTAAAATCACAATAGTCTAAAATAGAGAGTCTCAAATCTCACAATGGTTAGCCTCAAAAAGAAAAAAACATGGTAATGTGCAAGTGTGCCTTTTTGTTTTTTCCCCCTTGTATTTTTGTATTGCTAGAGGAGATCTAATGAGAATCTTGACTAAAGAGTTAAGAGTGACTGAGCTGGAGCTGTGGGGAGCAGGTGTCAGGAAATGAAATAGTAATGAAGCCAGATCCCGGCTGTAGCTGAGCAGTTCACAGCAGAGCTGAGAGCCACAGGATTTAAAAATTAGTTATAGTCACTCTTTTGCATAAGTGAGACTAGCAAGGGAAAAACAACAATGGTATCTTGCTGTGCTTGCTTTGTAGTTACAGCAGAGTTGCAATGCTGTAATTGTGACAAAAAATTAGTCTCATTAATTTGATATTTATAGGTGGGAATTCTGATCCAGGCCTTGGAAGGTCTGTACCATGTCCTGCTGAAAAGAATTCAGTGTTCATGCTTGGATACTAATTAAGAGTGTTAACAAGTCTGAAACATGTTGTTGTCCCTTTCTTTGAAACTTGTTAGTATTTTTCCTGGAAGCAGCAAAAAATTTAGTCCTTGAACTGGTGCAGACAAAAAGATTTATCAGTAGACCTTTCTGTAAAAAGACCTTTAAAATATTTGAGGTTTTTTGAATTTTTTTTTAACTGAAAGGTGAGAATTATATAAATGCATAAGTATCTTTTTCTATACATTCTTAGTTTTTCTTAATCACTTCCTTTATTTTCTGCTACAGAACTTTGAAAGAGACAGAACTATACAGACTTTTCATCTTACACAAAATGGCTAGTTAATGCCCTTATCTTCCTAAGGTTAATGCCCTTATCTTCCTAAGTGCTTCCTTTTGTGAGTAGTATTTAGGGAGTTGGGCTGGAATGATGACAGATGCTATTCAGGTTGTCTTCCACCTGTTTCAGAATACTCTGGGATGACAAATTGCATTCTGACTTCCAGGCCCCTAGTTTCAACAGTCACCAGATGCCTTTTGAATGGGAAAGTTTGGCTCTTGCCACTCAATTCCTTTTTGGCAATGTTTCAAAAAAAAAAAAA
>QWTY01028834.1:0-11526 GCA_008033365.1 Pseudorectes ferrugineus
TCTTCAAACTCAGAGGAATGTTGGATGTCTCCAGTCACAACCTCTGACCCAGCCTCCTCAGTGCCCTCTTCAGTGACTTCCATGCACGCCTCATGGATGGCCTCAGATATCCTCAGGCCCTCTGCTGAGGAGATGCCAGAGAGATTGGCCGAGGGGCTGAACAGGTCGGTCATACCCAAGGATGTTAAGACAGATGTGAAGTTATATTTCTCCTCAATTTTCATGCGTGGGAGGTACACTTTCACTCTCTTCTTTTCCATCACCTTGGGACTGGTCCACTCCATGAGTTTTTCATAGCTGATTTTGTTCTCAAGCTGCAAAGAGAGGCAGGGAATGAAATGTCTGACACAAAAGTTCAATGGCCTTAAAAGATGTGTTTTTACCACCTGTTACTGTTGTTTTCCATTTACTTTGTGTACACAATAGAACTGATATTTATTCTTAAATGCATTTGTTTATCCTGTATGCTTCCTCCTGACTATGGAGCGTATCTCATCTGTCTTGAGGAAGTTTCTCAAACCTTTTTCATCTGAAAATTTCTTCATCAGATCAAAACTTTTTTTGTAAAAATACAGTTTTGAAAACATCAAATTAAATTGGCCCTAAAATGGTTCCTCTTGGAAGATATTTTATTGATCCCTTTCCTCAACTTTATTCCTTTCTAATGTGACTTTTCTCATTTTCCCTTTAGTCAGCTCTTGGAATGCTTTCTTCATCACTTTTATTTTTTATTTCTCCTAGGATAAACTTTTTTTCTTTAGCAAACATTTGAAATCACTCAGTGGTAAAAATCCTGCTACCTTCTCTGTTTCTGATACCTGATGGAGATTGGTGCATATAGCAACAACATCTTCTGCAGGGCTGCAGCAGCCCTACACTGCTTTACCTTCATCTTATAAAACTGAGTTCAGGACTCTCCTAAGAGGCTCTGCCTCAGCACCTGGAAGCACCTGGGCAGCTTTTGTGCTCCCCTGCCTGCCCAGCACAGCCGTGCTGTGGGCAGCTGGGATGTCAATGGAAGCAAAAGGTCTGACAGCAGCCAAGCCTCACTGAAGTCATAACTGTTCTGCTTGCCCTGCCAGGGCCGTACCTGCTCCAGGCCAGAGATGTCATCAGGCAGCAGCACCAACAGGCTCATCTCTCCACTGGCGTACGGAAGCTCCAGGATCTTAATTTTCTCTTCAGCCACTCTTGCCACTTTGAAGGTGCTGTTCTGACACATCATTTTCACAGGTCTGCTCTCTTGCTGCAAAAACAGAAATGTGAGATGATGGGGGATCAATTTTTTCTTTGGTCAGACAAATGTAGAAGGCCTTTGAAAGGACAGGACTAAATCTTGCTGCCTTTGGAGAAGAGCTGCGTCTCCATTTTCCTCTCTTGCCTGCTTGTGTGCCCTGGAAGCCTGGTCAGACACAGATCTTGCAAATGCTACTTGGCTTTAGGCCCAGGCACTGACAATGAGGGACTCAGCTAAATCACCCAACCTGTGACGTGTATGTGTAACACCCAGACTGGTGGCTGTGTGAGCCAACAGCTGCCCTGGCCAGAAGTGTGTTTGTGCCCTCCTACCTCTGTCACATTGAAGGGCTCTTCCCGAGTGTGTTCTTCTTTAAATGGAGTTCTCCATATCCCTTTGAAGAAAATGACATTCACAACAACCAGCGCAGTATCGAGATCAACAGAGTCTGACACAAGGAAGTCTTGCATCCGTCCTTTAAGAAAGAGACAGGGCAGATAGGGGTAAGATACAGCTCCTCTGGTGTGCACAAATCTCTGCCATGTGGGGGTGAGGGTGAGGGTTCCTGCTTTGTGGAGTTTTGTTTTCATAGCAATTAGCAACCTGCTCTTGCTTGACCCACCTTTTCTAGAGATTATGAGGAGAGGGAGACTAGGATATAGTTTATGGTAGGTGAGGGAAAATACCTGCTACCCATTTTTCAGTCCTTACCATTTGTCTCTTTTTCCACCCAGGAATTAATGAGCTGTCTTGCTTCCTCTGCAGCTGTTTTGAAGTCAACTTCTTCCAGCTCTGCTTTGTAGAATTTCTTTGCACACTTTATGTATTCCTGTAAGCAGAAGGGTTACAGTTGTCAGACTGAGGAGAACTTGGAATTGTATGGATGTGTAACGCAAGATTATGAAATAAAGCAGAATGGTTAAAGGCAGTGAATGTTTACTCCTGTGTTTGAACATGTCAGTCACTGAACATGTCAGTCACAGCTGTCTTCCTGTAACTGAATCTTAAAGCTGTACAAGAAAGACTGCTTCACATATATAGGTCTGGCACTTTTTGATGAGACAGGGTTCTAAGTTAAAATTTTTATATATTTTCTTTGTTTTACTAAAATAGTTTAACACATGGTTCTAAGGACAGACAATGTTTGTCTCCTTCTCTTTGAGTTCACTCTTTATTTTGAATATTGTGTTCTCACATTCTTAGACTTCATAAGCAAAGCTTCCTTTCACTAGGAAAACTGACAATTTCAGTTTTCATTATTTCAACTAATAAAGTTTATTTAATTTCCCTTGAAAGTTACATTTTTCAATAAAAGCCATTTTTCTAGCCGATTAACAGCAATCTTGATTATTTCTGTGATTTGTAACATAGGCATATTTTATGCCATTATACCTTTTGCCTTCATCTAACAGGCACAGAAAGGTCCAAACTCATTCTGTACCAGTTCCCCTCATGGCTCACAACCACCTCTTCATCAACAGAGAGTGGGCTACTGTTGGTGGTGCATCTCTAGGGCAGAGTCACAGGGGATTTACAGGAAATCTCATGGAAGTCAGTTCACAATATAACTCACCTGAAGAATAGGGTATGTTTTGTCAATATAGAGTCTGTCAGCAATCCTGAGTGAGTAAGTAGCATTTTGCCTGCTGATGTCTGAGAGAAGATCCTTGAATGATTTGTGGATGTACTCAGCAGTGCCACACTGAGGTGATGACATGGAAAAAGAAGATAGATTGCATAAGGAAATAAGATCCCAAAGTGTTGTCCCTTTCAGTTAAGAGTGATGCTACAGGGCAGTCTTCCCCCACAGACTGTCACCTTTGGGACACCTGGTTCTGTGGTGGTGGTGGTGGTGCATTGAATTGGCAAGTTCATCCTTGTCAAGACAAGCCCCCTGAAATGTGCTTTTTATAAGACAGTTGTGTTCCTGTCACTGAGACTTCTGGGCTCTTCTCTGCTCAGCATTGTCTTGCCCAGCTGAAAATCAAGCTGCTGTACCCTGGCTCAAGGTGCTGAGCCCCACTCACAGTCCATCCCCCAGCAGCACTTGCCCAGGGAGGCTCCCTGGTGCCCAAAGCATTCTCCCCATGCCATTACTTATTCTGGTGCAAGATAAGCAACCTGCAGTCTTTCTATGTTTGTTAAAAAACAGGTGAATCACACCCTCCTTCCCTCCTTCCACAGATCCCATCGGTTTGAGGCCATTACCATAGTTTTTGTCACGGTCTGAAACTGCCAGGAGGAGAGGCAGTTCTACTTTTGTTCTGAGGAGAAAATAAGACAGAAAGGAAGATTAAGTTATTTCTCTACCTGGGAGTCAGTAATGTCTCCATCTCCTGTAACGTTATCAAAGTGAAGAACCTGCAAGAGAAAATACCAGTGGTAGAAATGAGAAGTATGACCAAAAATAATGTGAATTCAAGATTTACACACATTTCTTGAGATAAAACTGTTGGCTCAGGAAAAAAAAAAGATGCTAACTGAGAAAATAGATTAACTTAAAATTTACAGGTGAGCTTGCAACTCGTCCATGCCCTCTGTGACCTGCTTGGAAACTGTAAATACCACTCTTTGCTTAGATGACTTTTTTCCTAGTGAATGTCTAGAAATAAATTGAGCAACATTTTATGTATTGCTAAAAATACTCTGTCTTCCTGTCTTTCTGGGATGTATCTTTTTATATATTAAAAAAAAAGAAAATCTGCTTACATTATTTGGAACTTGTCAGAATTTAAAAATCATAAAATAAAATTGCCTGACTGGTAACCTATTTTGCTATTGTTCCTGAGATTTTTTTTTTATGTTTAAGTCAACTGCCTGTTATATTGAAAATATACATCTTTTTTATTATTATTTCCTATATATAACTCTGGATTCAGTTCTCCATTCTTTGGCTTAGTTCTTGTGCATTAAAACAGGTGAGAACCTCATCAGTGGATAATATTTTTCAGGGATTTTACTTAGAAGGAACAAGTAGCATAAGTAGAGGTCACTTTACACCCATGTAAATAACTTACCTTCTCCATCTGGGATTGAGTCTTACCCCTTGCTCCCATATACACCAGGGCCAGGGTTGAAAGCATGCTCAGGGAGGAAAAGAGCACGTTGTCATTGCTGCGGTGAAGTTTCACTTCTTTGAATACATCAAAACAAAATTCTGCATTTGCTGCACTGATGGAGCCCATCGTGAAATCCCTGTTGTCTGAAGGAAACAGACAGAGTCTAACTTACTGTGCTGAAATAGGTCAACTGCAATGCAAAAAAGTCAGTGCACATGAACCCTAGACTTAGTGCACAGGGCTTTTTCAGCAAACAGAATCCAGTGGTGTGGATTTAAAAGGGGGACATGCTTTTGGATTCATGAACAATCAAAGTGCTGCACATCTGCCATCTGTGCATAGGCTGGCGAAAGAAGACAACACAGACTAGAAAATGCAGTACTTCAAAGTCTAATGAAACAGTATAGTGTTTATACCACTTATAACCTAAGGTCTTGAGGATCTTCAAGCAATTTTTTTCCCTCTGCAGCTGCTAGGGAACAAAATCCAGGGTACTCTGTCATATGTATCACAGTACCTATGGAATCAACATGTTCATGTGACAATCATCTCTTAATGTGGGATAATTTGATTAACAATGCATCTAACTGTTCCCCCGATAGAATGGATGCTCATTCTCTCTCTAAATTGAGCTGCTTATATAGGTAATATAAGGTAGATTTTTTATTATTTACCTATACTGCTTACTACTATACTTTAGGCTTTAAGCTCCATTTATGTTCTTGGTGAAGAAACAGATTCATGAAGCAAATGCTTGGGGTTTTTTTTGTTGTTGTTTATCTTTGAAAATGTAACTATTAAAGATAACACAGAGCTGTAGAATGATGGGGTCATTTGAACATTGTGCACTCCTTGATTTCATTCAGAGAATATCTTACATAACCCCTGGAATTTAAACAAATTCAATTTTTTCTTTTAATACTAAATGAAAAATTAAAGCGATAGAGGAAGAAGGAAGAAAGTCTGTTGTAACTTATCACCAGCTTTTCAATGTGGAAGAGTTAGTAAACAAAACTATAGTTCATAAAGACAAATACTTTGACTTTATTCATGGCAGACTGTGAAACTAAAATAATACACAAGACACATGTGAAGGTAGGTAAGGTTTCTGCAGAAGGCATCCTTTGATAATTAGTTTCTTCAACTGATATTGAAGGCCATAAACATGAGGTTACACCAATACGATTTTAAGTATTGTAAAAGATAATTGTTTTTTATCTTGCAGATTAGAATTTAAATCATAATTGAAAGAAATGCTTACCTTATCAGATTCACCTGGGAAGGTATAGCACAGCTTCTCAGCTGTACTTGTACTTGTACTTGACGAACCCCTTGAAATATATCTTGTGTTATTTTGTGACACGCCCCGTGCTGCCTGTTCTGTGTTTACCCAATAAAGTGATGGATGGAGCCCAATGTCAGACATGCACTTTTGCTTGGAAAGAGTCCAGTCTTTGAAACAAAAAAAAAAGCCTGAATGAAAGGTTTTCAACCTAAAATTTCCTAAAAGGAAGATTTATTCATCATAGCACATGAAACCTTGCAGAAAAAAACAGGAGCACATTGAAATGACTGAAGCAAAAATAATGATAAAAGCTATTCATTGGAACTTGAATAGTAAGTATGATTTGGTTATGGCAGCAAATCGTGTAACATAACTTGTGAAAATAAAACAAAACAAAAAAAAAAAATTGGTGAGGAATTCAGTCTTGCAGAATGTCTGTAAGGAATTTTGTGTTATTTTCCGTAATAGTCCTCTGTCTTGGGCAGTGACAGGCCAGATCCATCTCTGGCCAGATCCATCTCAGAGTCACCATTCTGTGAACTCAAAAATTTTGGTGAAATCAGCATATGCAGGACTGTATTTATTGCAACTTTTCTTCCATTTTTGGCTGGACTACCAGTATCACCAGTCTTTCTTTCCACCAGAATCCATAGCTCTTCCTAAGGAAGAGAATTTCTATGGAGAAAATTTGCTACCAAGGAACGTAAGAAAGAGCATATCCTTTCAGTGTTTGTTGCCAAATTTAATAAAAGTGAAATAGATTTTTCTGCAAGAAGTTATATGTAATTGCCTGGTGTCCCTTGCTGCATTGTCCCTTGCTGCGTCTAAGACCACAGACATAGTGTTTCTCAGAGCACAGTTTTTCATTCCAGAGCAATCTAGCTCGAGGAACTCAGACATACTCACAGTCTGTGCAGTACATCAGTGGAACAAAACCCTCAGTGGGTGTATTTTGGGAATACAAATTAATTTCAAAAGCAGTGTTCAGAGCGTCTCTATAAAGAAGAAGAAAATATCTTCAGCATCTATACAGAGCTGAAGAAAAATGTGTTGGGGAAAGAGAGGTTGAGAAAATAAGAAAGACATGATTTCTGTAACTTTTTAATTCAGGCATCAGGATATTTAGATCCCAGTCAGATGCTACCAGAAAAGGATTTGAAGTCGCCGCTATAATTTTGAAGGGTAGTTTAACGTGTGCTGTTCTTTTCCACAGGTCACAGCACCAGATGCTAGGTTCAAAATGTGCCTTTTGTACATACAGAGACCATTCTTACAAGACCATTCTTACCATTCTTACATTCTTCCACAGGCAACTTCATGGCACATCAGCTGAACAAACCAGCTGAAGAAACATTCATGGTCTGCAAGACAGTCATAATATACAATAGCAAGGAGAAACCCGTTGCATAATTCCTTTGAAATAAAAGAATGGACAGACAATAAAAGAAACTGCTTTGACCTCTTAAATGCCATGTAATTTTAAAACAGACATCCAAAGTCAATACACAAAATGGCTCTAAAATTGTCTAGAACAAATTATGCCTCGGGAGAGTACAGGTGGACTTTTTAACCCCTTTAGTTGTCTGTGCAAGAGGAAAGCCACTGAATCATCCCTACCTTTCTCCGTATTACAGTCCTTCACAGTCCGTTTCAGCTGAAGTTGCTCATGCAATAGGAACTGTGAAGAGCTCGGTCTGGATGGGTGCATTTCCATCACTCCGGTACTTTACATGGCACAGTGTGTGCTCCAGGCCAGTCTGCTACAACCCGTGTTATGCAGGAACAGGGCTTTTGAGGAAAGATCTTTAGACCTTAACCTGCTTGGGTGGCTCATCACTGCAGAGAGAATCACTGCAAAGAGATCACTCACTGCAAAGGGAATGAGCTATTTTCTCACAGGACCATTGTGTGTCACTGTTGTGAGTCCCATTTAGCTGAAAAGGGTCCCACCTTGCTGGAGGACAACAGGTCAAACAGGTGCATGTGCCTGTGTGTGGTGAACCTTTAACCACACAGTTGGAGTGCTCCCTAGACTGCAACCTGTTCCTGCAGCTGCTGCTCCTTCTGCCTTTCCATCTAGAGACTGTCTTGTTTCTGTTCAAACAGGCTTCTACACTGGTGGCCATGGTCCATTGCAGTACACTTGACAGCTCAGAAGGCAAAGGAGTAGCCAGTATGTTTTACCCTGCCACTTGTAACATTCAAATATGCCTTGAATCTTCTTCCTTGACAATTGAACTGTCTAGTGGTGTGCTTCAGCTCACCATATGTGAGCCACCTTGGCACTTGTGCACCATCTACCTGAATCAGATTTCTATCATCATAGACAGCCTGTAAATTGGTAGCTACAAAGATGTCCCATGAGTTGGTACAGTTGTTTTGTCACAGCCAATTCACAGCATTAATGCTATTAGTAAAATATTTCTGAGTTGAATATATTCATTAATGAAAGAAATTTTTTGGTTTTACAGTAGAGAAGAGGCAGTCCACTGCTTGAGAAGCATGTTAATGCACAACCCAGGTTACCGGTTTTGTTAGCATTTTTATTTTTTATTGGTCAGATAAGTGATTAATGTAAAGCAAGTTGCAGAAGCAACTAAATCATTCCACAAGTAAAAATCTTGATTATGATCAGCTATCGGCACAGAATTGTAAGAATATAAGAGGTAGTGCCTAGTCAACTGGGTGACTTTAGACTTGTCATGGAGTCTAGCGAGGTTAAGCAAACCTTCCTGCAGTTGAAATGCTTCCTTGGATAAAAGATAATGGAATGCCCTGTCCAGCACAGCTGTGTAATGCAGCACAAACACAAAAGGATGTGTTTATCCACATATCCTTGTTTGACAATGCTTGTCCAAAGAAAGAGGTCAGCTAAGGCTCTGCTGCCCTTTCCTCTGCCAGGCATTTCATTGTGGTGCTGTCCCTAAACCAACAGACTCTTGGACCTTTACAAAAGGATATGAAGTCCAGGTCAGCTCACAGACCAAAGCCTCTCATCCAATCACAGCATTCCACGCAGAGCTCAAGATTTTGTTCGCATCCATGCTGCTGTTCTTTTGTCAGTGGGAAGGAGCATGTTGATTGTTTCATGTTTGTCTTGCTCAGAATGAGTGCCAGTGATTGTTCAGTCAGCTGCCATTGCAGACCTTGGTGCTGTAGCTATCAATGATGGTTTCTCTCTCAGCTGTCCTGTAGGACCGTGTTCTCCCCCCAGTCTGAAGAAAATTTAGGGGTCCTGTGCAAGCTCCTTCAGACAGGAGCTCTTAGCCCACCTGGTATCTTTCATTGGCAGCCCCGTGCCATCCTGAAGTGTTGGGCATCTTTGCTTGCAGTGCTGCCTTGGTAACTCACAGGCTGTGACAGGGCTGTGCATACCTCAGTGTTGGCAGAGTGAATTTCTCCAGTGAAGGCATCTTCAGAAGGATCCTGGGATGGATTTGGTCACAAGTGGTTCACCCTTACTGCATCTGCTTAGCAGTGCACACAACATCCAGGGTCTGCAGCTACACAGGTTCTGGACCAGCACACACAGCTGTCCCTTTATTAGTCACCACAGCTCACATCAAGTCCCTTATTCATCCCTCAAGTCCATGGACTCAGCCAGCAGCCGGGGGAGGCTGTGGATGGCCTTACTCCCTGGCTCCTAAGGAGGCAGCAGGGTAACTGGGCCCTTCCACCCAGCATACACACAGGGCAGGACGGGTGGCCACTGGCACTGGCAGGACAATTACCTGGCTGTGCCACATGGGAGCTTGGTTACCAGCATCCCTCCCCACAGAGAAGCCTGCTTGTGGCAGCCTGTGACCAGTGTTGCCCATGTCACCATGCCTGTTACGTTACCTCCCATCACTCACTGGAAGTCTGACCAGCATGTCCTTTATCTCGGCACATGCTCCTGGGGAAAATAGCATTTTTCTTTTGCACAAAATAGGATAAATTAATCTCTTGGTTTGTCTCAACACAGACATCCTTCCACAAAGCCTTCCTCTCCTCTGAATAGTAGCCTACTGAGATTCATGACATTATTCCTGACATGTCTCCTGCAGGGAAAGACTGCTGCAGAAAAGGAGAAATGTCACTGCACAAGGGTCCATGCCATCATGTTGGCTTTGCAAAAAAGAACTGGGAGTCCTGGCAGACACCAACTTGACCGTGAGTCAGCAATGTGTCCTTGTGGCAAAGAAAGTCAAGAGCACAAGGGGATGCCTTAGAAAAAGCATTGCCAGCCAGTTAAAGGGAGGTTTTCCTACCTCTCTGCTGGGCACTGGTAGGACCACAGGTGGAATGCTCTGTCTAGCTCTGGGTTATCCAGTACAAAAGAGATGTGGATGTACTGGAGCAGGACCAGAGAAGAGCCACAAAGATGATGAAGTGATCAAAGTATCTGTCATGAGAGGAGAGGCTCAGAGACATGGGACTTTTTACCCTGGAGAGGAGAAAGTGGTGGGAGATCCCATCCATGTGCCTAACCTTGATGGTAGGGTAAAAAGAAAATGGAGCTAGACTTTCTCCTGTGAACAGGCAAGAGGGAAGGGATACAACCTGAAATAGCAGAAATTACATTTATACATAAGAAAATACACATTCTTGTGGATAGGAAGGTAAATCCAGGTTGCCCAAAGAGGCTGTGGAATCTCCATCCTTGGAAATATTCAAAACACAGAAGGACATGGTCCCAAGCAACCTGCTGTAGCTGACCCTGATTGACAGGGGAAGCTTGGAATAGAAAATCAGCAGAGGTCACTTCCAGTATCAGCTGTTCTCTGCTTGTACGTTATATCTAGAGGAAGATCTCAAGGGAGATGGAGAGGGTTATTACACATTAATGTGCAAAGAAAATACTGTGTTGTGGATGAGGCACTTGGAATGGGAGTGTATGGCACTTTTCACAGGCGACTACTTTTCCCCTGCTGTATGGAGAGAAACATTGCCTCATAGTGGCAGACCTTTGGATGTCTCTTTGTGCTTTCTGGAGGGGTGCAATTTGTACCACAAAATGCAGAAGGTTTTCGATTTTGTCTTGTTACCTCCTAAGCCTTATTTCTGGTACTGCACAGCAGTCTGTAAGAGAAAAAGGGTCTCAATTCTTCAGAAAACCCTTTGGAAAGCTATGACAAAAATGCCAGTAGCAACAAGGACATTTTCAAGGTTTATTTATTTTTGCCTTTTTTCATGAAACACTTTCGGAGCATTTTAATATTGTTAAAAGCAAATATTAAAGCAAGTTACAGGTTCCGTACAGTTTTTCTGAATTTGCACTTTCTCCTGCCTCCTGTCTTTTCTTTTGGGAAAGAAGAAGCTTTGTACTTGCCCCTGAGTCTCATGGCCCCTTTGCTTTTTACCCATTCCTTCATTTTGACCATTGTTGTTCAGGAAACAACATTGGTCACTGAGGCATATTTTTGTACTTTAAGCACTTTCCAGTTTAATAATCATAGGAAGGAAAGTTTGCAAATCTAACCCTTTTGAAGTCTTCTTATTGTTTAAGTGTACAGGCTTTTAAATTTAACAGACTGGATCAACTTCTGGCACAAGAGATGCAGAAAGTGATTGAACTGCTTATGGCAAGCCTTGAGATGTTGAAATTTTGCATCTCTTGGAACAGTTTAGACTACTGCTTTAATTTCTAAAGAACAAAAATTAAGGTATACTTGGTGAAACATCTGTCTTTACCACTGAGAAACAACTGAGTCTGTATCACAAACATCCTGATGATATTCAAATAATGTGGATGTCAGACAGGAGCACCAGCTTCTTTCCTCTACAGACCTTTTTTCATACCACACCAGGTGTAAGGTGAAAACAGAATCATAGAATCATATAATGTCCTGAGTTGGAAGGGACTCATCAGGATCATTGCAGTCCAACTTCTGGCCCTGCACACGACAGCCCCAAGAATCACACCATGTACCCGAAATCATCGTCCAAACACTTCTTGAACTCTG